>CABFWO010002359.1:0-39330 GCA_902155825.1 Timema genevievae
CATACATACATACATACATACATACATACATACATACATACATACATACATACATACATACATACATACATACATACATAACCACGACGTTCCCTTACGGGGTAGGCAAGAAAGTGTGCATACAGCTAAAAAAATAACGTCATATTTGATCCATCCTCTCTAACTCTCTCCACACTTCCCTATCCTTGCATACTCCTTCGCTTCAACAACATCCATACACTGAGTTATACATGCTCTTTTATTCTTAAAACTTCTAATTTCTCTCTTTTTCACACACTAGTCTACAACATATTCACGTCTCACATGGCCTACCCCTTCCTTTTGATCCACACACTCTACCTTCATATATTTTCTTCGTCCCTCGATCCACACTCCTCTCAACATGTCCAAACCAATATAAGACGCTTCTTTCACATTGACCTGTTGTATTCCCATTCAGACCGCGCACTCCTTTAGCACCCATTCATCACTGACTCTGTCCATACAAATTTTTCCAGTTATATTTCCTAGCTAACTCATTACAACCGCATTCACCTTGCTCTTGTGTCCACCCTGACTTTCTTCATCAAGTGATAGTATATGTTTCAAATACAATCCTCTCTCCCCCTTTTTTATCTTTGACAAACTCTTCCGTTGTGAGATAAAAACAGGCAGCCTCTTCGACCAGTCGAGTGGTAAATATTTCTCAAAACGATCCACAAATGTCACTTACTTGAATAATGCACCCGGTGAAATAAACCGTTAAGGGCTAGAAATTGACAATAAATGTCTTTCAGAAGGCGGTGGAGGGTTCAAGGATGGCTCAATATTTGAACACGACAAGGTCCATTCTAAGAGCCATAAAACCTGCTGTACATTGGCTACACGAGGCCGTATTTGTATTGGAGTAGCCGTACTTTTATTTTACTATGTTTTCATAGGCTTTTCACGTAGACATACAGTTAGATTCTGAGACACTTCACCTTTGATTCAAACCACATTTCACGCTTCCGTCTCAACATGTGCAACTTTTTTTGTGTGAGTGGGTTTTTTTTTGTTTTTTGTTTTTTTGCGAAAGTTATTTAATCGTTCCACCAAAAGCGACAGTTACCGCTCGTCTGGCCGTATTTCGTTAAACCTGAGGGGTTGTCAAAACGTTTCAAACATAGTTCCTTCTTCCCCCGCTAGGGCCCTCTCAGAGGTGTGACGTCAATGTCATGGGATTTGAAGCATCAATCTTGATCCTCCATTCCGTGATGTAATTGATTGCAACGCTAGGTTGTAAATTGAGATAAAGTTGGGTCGAAAGTGGGTATTGTAGCTCGGGGCAGATGTGAGGGTTTATTTAGGGATGTGGAAAAAAGTATCGATAGTTAACTAAAATCGATATTTTCCTTTCTACAGCAATACTTTTAAACTAGAAACTCTAAATCATTTTAGATCTGCAATATTGAACCTTAATACACGTCTAAAAATACAATTATTTGGTTAGCAACAAATTAGATTTTCTTTTTAGCACCCCGTTTATTGCCCGTTCATGTCATACAATTATGCACTAATTAAGCTAGTAGTTTTAGGGATTAGGAAGGTTAGATTTGCTTGGAGGGAGAGTGAAAAATAATTTTGAAAAAAACCACCCTCAGTACACCCGACCAAGATTCGAACCTAGATCTCCCCGTCAACGGTAGTATAGTTTACTGCCAGAGTAATGCGTTAAGCCACGTGACCACCGAAGTGGATTAGGTGGTTTTTTTGCTGATATTTATTGTGTTTTATGTACAGTAATAATTTATAATCTAGTTTAATAAGATGATATTCTGATTGTTCTTTCAATACCAATGATTACTGTCATCTATACTTTCTTTCGATACGAGAACGGCATTGACGACACTTGAATGAGTATAATTTCAATACTTCTTTTTATATCATATCCGCAGACTATTTTTGAAATGGTAAGTTTTAAGCCCATGAGATAAGGACCTCCTTCCAATAATAAGTCAGACTTTAAAACAGTTTCTATCATGTCCTCCCTCGTCCACCCATTTTTCCCTTCAAGTCAAAACATTTACCTCAAGACACAAAACAGACACCCCCCCCCTACCTTCCTCCCCCTTTCTCGGTTTCAAGACAATCTAGAAATAAAAAGAAAACACTCAACAATAAAAGGACCAGAAAGTTTGTTAAAGTAGGCGAGACAGGGAATAAGAAATTACTCTTGGAATGAGATATAAAGAAGAGTCGGTGAATCCTTCTGTTGACTCGTTACGTAATCCGGTTTACGTTCCAAGAGATACACCGCAGTGAAAGCAAACAGACGTCCTCAGAGTAGAGATATGATTGCCAGGTTAAGTCAAGACAGGAGCATCTTCAATCTTTCTTTTATTATAGCACCGCGTCTTACTACCCGTTCATGTTATACGCTTGAGTACTAATTACGTAACTTGTTTAGGGATTAAAAAGGCTATATTTAGAGGAAGTGTACATACATTTTCGTGGCGGAAGAGTGGAAAACTTTTTTTTAAAAACCTCAGTACACCCGACCGAGATTCGAACCTCGATCTCCCCATCATCGGAAGTCTAGTCTACTGTGAGAGTAGTGCCTTAGACCATGCGGCCATTAAAGTGGGTGGTTCGAATTGTTATACCTACATAAAGTTAGTTGATATCCGTGGGGTGAGGCTGACTCTTAAAATCTGTATTTTTCCAGGTTTTATGCCAATTTTTTCCTCTTTTCCAAAACAAATAAACTTTTGATTCAGTAGGTAAGTTTAATATAATATTCTACACATGGTAGCATTTACAATTATTGAATTTCATGAGCATTGAGTTATTTTGCCAGGACTTTTTCCCCATTATTTAAAAAGTCCTGTTCAAATGTAATATTGCTCACGACAAACATTTAATAACCATAGAGATTACTATATTTAGAAAAACAAACTAAACGAATCTACTGAAGCAGCATATTATTTATTTAGGGAAGAAAACAAAAGAAGATTTTTTGACATACAAACTGCAAAAATACGAACACGCTCTCTTCCATTCCACCTTTTACTCTTATATTCTTGTCTTATCTCCGCGACATATTTGTTTTATTACATTTTATAAGCTTTACCTCCTGTGACGTTGCAAGAGTTGTGGTATTAATCATATAAATAATTCCAGAATAAACTATTATCAATGTCTTAAGATAATTAGATATGGGTCTTTATTTTTAACTATTAGTTATCCACTTCGGTGGCCGCATGGTCTAAGGCACTACTCACGCGGTAGAATAGAATTCTGATGACGAAGAAATCAAGATTCGAATCTCAGCCCGGTGTACTGAGGTGATCCATGAGAATGCGGGTACACTTCCTTTAGATACAACCTTCCCAATCCCTAAACACATTAGCGTAATTAGTAGATAAGCGTATAACCTGAACGGACAGTAGTACGTGGTGCAAAATATAAAATTAGTGACTTCCAACCAATGTTTTCAATACAAATGTTGTGCTAGCTGTCAGCTTACAACACTACTACGCTGGATATTCATTCTGACATATACCTATACGATCTTTAGACTGGTTGCATCGGGCGGAGTGGCAGGGGAGAGAAACGACATGGGAACAAATGACTATCGTCCCTTATGGAATATGACGTCACGAGTAATCCCACCGGGGTCTAATGTACTGCGAGACTTCATGCTTTTTTTGATTTGATTCCCCCCCATATAGTCGACGTCAATCGTAATGATATCGGTGATTATATCATCCCCTCCTATTCGATGAAGGTTGGGCTGTGTCGTGCACGGCAATCCCAGGGGTAGTTTAATGTCTCCCGCAAGTTGACTTCCGGTTCAATTGTTTGGTCGAGTTGTTATGCCGGGATCACGATCAACTTAACGTTTCCTTAACTTTTACTTAACGTGAAGGTTCTCCTCGTGTTTTTAAATGGAGGCCATCACGATGTGGTTAGTTGTTAAGTTAACGTTCACTTATATTAAGAGTTGTCTTGGTAGATATTTTATGTTACGTGAACAATAAGTGAAGGGTATCACGTGATCTAGCCAACCAATCACGTTAACACTGCTATTTAGTACTTCATATGGTTCACTAGTATCGTTACTTCATTTGTTTATAGTGCACGCAAGCTATATTTAACTTTTAAATCATTATTGACGACGAGTACATGATTGAAGTTTTGAAGTAGAAAGTGCAAAAAAACTTAACTACGATACAATTAGTTTGAATGATACATAATTTATTGGAATGTAATTAAATATTGAGAAGTAAACAGTATGTACAGTCACAGATAACACTGTTAACAATTAGTACAGATCACAGATCAATATCTATGCTCTAGAATGCTGATGTTTGGCTCAAGCTGTTGCGTTAAGTGAATCGTGATAGCCCACGGGTTTCTTTACATTAAGTGAACTGTAAGTGAACGTTACGTTGAGTTAAAGTTAAATTGATCGTGATCTCAACATTAGGGAGGGTGACTATCGGGTCTGAATGACCTTGATTTGGTTTCTGACGAAATCTCCACGAAAGTCATTGTCAACCAAATACTTCGACCTAGAAAACTAGGAGAAGGGCCTGACAACAGATATGAAAGATTAATTTAGAAACTTATTTAATTTATTACATCATCTTCTAATAATTATATAGCTTAGTTTATAACCTTATATTTTATACTCCTTATTCATCTACTTGTCCATTCAAGATTCAACCATACATGGCCTGCCAAACAATTTGTAAAATCAACTTATTTTACACTTGAACAATTATTTATTGTTTTATTTTGATCAATTTTATTAGGTTTTAGAAAATAAAATGTACAACGTTACTTAAACTCTCACTCTAAAATTGGCGTTTGGACAACATTGACTTGCATTTCAAAATTACCGTTTTCATGTTTTTTGTATTTTACATAGACATTTTCTTACACGAGTTTTTTTTAATTAAAATCCTGGAAGGAGGACTCCTACAGGACATTTTAGTGAAGAAACAAAATTTTTTTCTTCCACATGATGGCAATAGCCATAAACTTTATTTAGTGTGGACATTGTTGCAATTAGTTTTAATTATAGAAAACAAACAGCAAACTGAAGCAACAACGTTCTTCCAGTGTAGATAGTTTGTTGACTGAAGTTGATTAAGTAATTTTCGAATGCGAAACATCGTACAACATTGGGTGCAACACAAAAGTTGCCCTATGTTGCTCCAGTGGAGACACAGCTCTATATACCTCGATTTATTAATTTTTATGATTCTCTACAATCCTAAAAGGACCAAAGTTACCGTGAACCGACTATATCAAACGTGTGTCGGTATTTAGGGTATATATTGAACTGAGTCTCTGCACTACAATTACATTAACCCCTAACTTCCGAACAAAGAAAGAACTCGACTCAGAGATAAAAGAATCCAGGTCTGTAATGAACGGGCACAAGGCGTTAAAAAAAGGGGGGGTGGCGCTCAAGTTTGGACGAGAATAAAAATTAAGGTCGTGACATTTCGCACGTCCTTTTTTTACTTTGTGCTCGAGATTCTCAATTACAAGGCCCTTGGTTTTGTAGACCCTTACCCATTCACCCGGCTTGACCTCATTCTATTAACTACCTTGAATAGGTGCTTTTAATATTAATTGTACCTCTTTTGTCATTGGACAATGAGAGTTAGTAATATTTTAGAGTCTATAACATTTTGTCAGGGAATGTATCATAGGTATGGGTGGGAGGGTTATCTTGGAAACGATAGAAAGTAGGCCTAGCAATCTTGGAAACGATAGCAGGTAGGCCTGGCAATCTTGGAAACAATAGCAAGTAGGCCTAGCAATCTTAGAAACGATAGAAAGTAGGCCTAGCAATCTTGGAAACGATAGCAGGTAGGCCTAGCAATCTTGGAAACGATAGAAGGTAGGCCTAACAATCTTGGAAACGATAGAAAGTAGGCCTAGCAATCTTGGAAACGATAGCAGGTAGGCCTGGTAATCTTGGAAACGATAGCAAGTAGGCCTAGTAATCTTGGAAACGATAGCAGGTAGGCCTGGCAATCTTGGAAACAATAGCAAGTAGGCCTAGCAATCTTGGAAACGATAGAAAGTAGGCCTAGCAATCTTGGAAACGATAGAAAGTAGGCCTAGCAATCTTGGAAACGATAGCAGGTAGGCCTGGCAATCTTGGAAACAATAGCAAATAGGCCTAGTAATCTTGGAAACGATAGCAAGTAGGCCTAGCAATCTTGGAAACGATAGAAGGTAGGCCTAGCAATCTTGGCCCATTCCAGTGAAATCAGCTTTACCTGGGTGTATCATTAATTGGGATTATCTGACCATCTGCCTCGGCCTGGCATATTATGTTCTGCTAGTTGGTGTTGTCTCTACAATCGATCGTCAAAACAAGAAATTTCATGAAAAATACATTTCAAATTTATATCTGTAATGATCAATTCAGACACGTTACTAAAATTAACAGGTAGAGTTAGGATAAAAAAAAGTTCTAAATAAAGACATTATTTATCACCAAATGAGATAAAATCAAATTATCGGGCCATAAATAGAACACAATTTATGTGTATATAATTAGATATTATATTATTTTAACATTTTTTAATTGTTTATGTACAATTTATTTAAAGAAAATTACGATATTAAAAAAAATGAAACTAAGTTATGTTGGTATGAAAAATTTACTCAGAAATATTTAAGTTGGTGGAATATATAATAATATAGCTTAAATCAAATGTTTAAAGCAAATTTTCTTTCATTAAATGTCATTGAAGGGAATATTTCATCAGAACACTTTGAAATATTTAATTAAATTCTCGTATCTCTTGTTGTTGAGTTTTTTTTTTTGTTTCTTTTTCAAGTTTGGTTCATTTGATGAATAAAGGTACTTGTTAGCTTCCAAAGAATTGGTACACCTGCAAAGCCACGTAGTGAGCCAACCGTAGGGTGGTGCGACTGCTATCAGAGTATTGAGATTAATTTTGTGAAAGGTTTGAGAAAAAAAAATTGTTCGTGACCTTGTTTTGGTGAATGAGAATTGATAGTTCTCCTAATCTGTGTTAGAGTTTTCAAATAAATTCTTGTGTAGTTCACAGCGATGTAACTCCAACATAACTCCCGTTCAGTGGCTTACGGTGAGTTATCGCCCCTGTCCGCTAAATAAAACCTTTCTATCGTGATTTGTTTCAATTACAAATTAATGGGGGTATAAAGTGTTTCTACGTGCGACAAGGTTTTACAATTACTATTTTGAAGACCATATATTCTTGTCAAATTTTATTTAGTTACCGCCGCGTCTTACTACCCGTTCAGGTTGTGCACTTGGGTACTATTATTATTAGCACCACGTCTTACTACCCGTTCAGGCTGTACACTTGGGTACTATTATTATTAGCACCGCGTCTTACTACCCATTCAGGCTGTACACTTATGTACTATTATTATTAGCACCGCGTCTTACTACCCATTCAGGCTGTACACTTGGGTACTATTATTATTAGCACCACGTCTTACTACCCGTTCAGGTTACACGCACTCATGCTAATGTGTAATGGTAGGGTGATTGTGAGTTGAAATGGAGGACCTACAGTTTAACGTGGAATCCGAACCACGGTGGAGGCCTGGCATTCCTCACATTCACAAGTTGTGATTAATACACGTCTTGTCAGAGGTGAAAGAAGGGTTTGGCAATCAGATAAATCTGTGCCGGTACCGAGGATTGAACCCCGGACCACCCAGCACGGAAGTCTGACACCTTACCCCTAGACCACCAGGTCACCCACTTGGGTACTAATCATGCTGATGTGCTAGGTATGGATAAGGTTGAATTTAAAGGCAGTGTACCCACATTTACGTGGAAGAATAGTGGAAAACCATTTCGGGTCAAACACCCTCAGAACAACTTACCGGGATACTAACCAATTTCTCCTCATCGGCAGCCCAGCCTATTGTCAGAGAGCGACGCCTTAGACCATGTGGTCACCGAAGTGGGTTGTACAATGTTAAACCTGTCTGTCTTAGAGTTGTTCCATTTTATTTTTCAAAATAATATGTAACACATATCCGCTTCGGTGTCCACATGGTCTAACGCGCTACTCTCGCAGTAGACAAGATTACCGATGACGCGGAGATCGAGGTTCGAATCTCACTTGGGTTTACTGAAGGTGGTTTTCCCACTCTTCCACCACGAAAATCCGGGTACACTTCCTATAAATATAACCTCCTCGTTTCCTAAAATCATTGGTGCAATTAGTACATAAGCATATAATCCAGTCGCGTATTAAGACGCGGTGTTAAAAAAAGAATATTAACACGAGTCTATCGACTTTTCCCCTCTAACGTCGACTTATCCTCCCGTGTGCTCTGATGCGTACCTCCCTCACCCCACCCTCTCCGTCTGTCTTTGAGAGAGGCGTCAGTCTACGAGGTAAAACAGACATTTCCATAACTGGAGAATAGCTTCTCCATGACAGGCGTCATAGAGAGACCTGTGTGTCTCTTAGTTTTATAGCACTGGGAGAAGTACACTTTGTTCTTGTAACAAGAGATCTGTGTGTCTCTTAGTTTTATAGCACTGGGAGAAGTACACTTTGTTCTTGTAACAAGAGGCCTGTGTGTTTCATAGGACTGGGAGAAGTACACTTTGTTCTTGTAACAAGAGACCTGTGTGTTTCATAGCACTGGGAGAAGTACACTTTGTTCTTGTAACAAGAGACCTGTGTGTGTCTCTTAGTTTTATAGGACAGTACACTTTGTTATAATAAATATGATTTATTTTTATTGCATCTATCTTTTTTATCACCGCGTATTACTACCCGTTTGTGTACACTGCCTCTGAGTTAAACGTTTATCACTCCTAACACATGCAAGTGGTTAGTACATCTACGTATAGCCCGAACGGACAGTAGGACTTGGTGCTAAAAACTATATCATATAATTTAATTCAGTTTGTAAGTCATCATTCTTAAACTAATAAAAAATCTCGAACGTTCCAACTTTTTTTTTGCTATAAACTTACCTTTTTTAAAAAAATAAAATGAACAGTTGATCCATTGCCTCGATGGAAGATTCGTGCTGGTTTTATTTGACCAAATAAAAGACATTGCTTGAAAATGTGGATGAAAGTTGAAGCAGTTGTTTTCATAAAGTGAACAGAATTTTGTTCAGCCAGCCAGCAACCCTCCACCCCCACCCCCCGAGGTGTGTATATAAGGCAGACAACTCCATATACACACACTACCACCTCTCTTCTAAAAATACTTTTCTATTTTCCCCCCAACAAATCCAGAAAGTTTTCCTTCCTTCCTTTCTTCTCTGGAGGAGTGGATCCTTTCAAACACCTGCCTTCTCATAAGTCCCGCTTATTTCCGTCAATAAATCCTCGACAAGGGACAACAACCGTCTATATGACTCAACTTTTGATTTTACCTTAGGGATGTGAAAAACAAAAAAAGGGATAGCTGCTTTATTTATATCGATATTTGCCTTTAGATAACAATTTGTTTTTACTTACTCGTGTAAAGGTTTAGTATTGTAATCGTTAGCGTGTTTTTTTTATTTAGCACCACATCTTACTACCCATTCGATTAGTACCTTTATGTACTAACTCGCTTTACTCGTTGTGGGCTCCACCCCCAAACCCCCGGTGAGTTTTATTTGCAAGTGGATGTAAACTAATGTAATTCCAGCGTTGTTTTGAACGTAACAACTTAAAGTTACCGGTATTTTATTGTATTTTTCACACATTATTTTAGTTTCTCCATACTTATAGGGCAGCTAGAGTCATCAAATTTGGCACGCTTATGCCAATTTGTTGTGCCAAAATGCCTGACAAATTTTACGATTCTAGCTTTCTCATAAGTGTGTCAGAAAATTAAAAAATATGTGGAAAATGTGCAAAATTTACCTAAAATCGAAAAATCTAGCTCTATCTAAGGTATAACCGATGGAGATACGACAAAAAGTAATAGGACCGAACTTGTGGATCTCACCAAATCCGTGGGTGTTGGTGCAATCCGTTTTTTTATAGGTCTTACCGTTTAGCCAGAAGAGGCCTCCAAAGAAAGGTCCACATCGACTTTAAAGTTGCTCCGCTGTTTTGAATTTTTTTTTCGGGGGTTAAAAATTAAAATTTTTAACATTTTGGAATTTTACCGTCGGTTACAGGCTAGAAGCTATAATCTTGCCAAATTTAAAGTTTCTAGCTCATCTGGAAGTGGGTAAACATTAATGTCAGTGAGTGAGTGAGTCAGCCATGTGGCTTTATAGTAGTATAATTACTCCAATGTGCTAGAGACTAAGAAGGCTATATTTAAAGGAAGTGTACCCGTACTTGCGTGGAAGGAGAGAGGAAAACCATTTTGGAAAAAACTTAATACACCAAAGCTAGGTTCAAACCTCGATATCCACGTCATCGGCAGTCTAATCTGCTGCGAGAGTAGCGCGTTAGACCATGCGGACACTGAAGCGGGTAAGCTGCTTTATTTAAATCAATATTTCCCTTTCGATAACAATCCGTTTTTACTCCCTCATATAAAGAGGTAAATTTAAGTATGATGATTATTTTAAAATCAGTGAACTAAATTTAGGAATACAACCAACACATCCCAAATGTTTTTAAATTAATTTATGAGTATTTGTTTGTTTAAACTAAGGTAAATTTAGATTATGATACTTAAAAAACAGTGAACTTGTAATAATTGTAATCATTAAAGTGTTATTTACACCTTAAGATTATGATGAATATATTTTACGTTTTATGTGACCCTAAATCCCCCCCAAAAGGTGGGTTTTGCTATTATGTCTGTCTGTCCCTGGGCCTGGATCCGAAACAGTTTGATAAATTTTTTTCAAACTTTGTATTTAGATTTTAAATCAAGGGATTTTTTTTTTCGTCCTAGCTCTTAAATAAGGATTAATTTACTTATAAATAATTTTTGACGGTTTTGTCTAAAATGTATATCTGGGGAGTTTTTCACATGACAAATAAAAATGTATGACTTTTTTTCGTGTAAGGTTAGTTCATTGATGACTGATTTTTTTTTTTTTTGACATATTTGAAATAATTATTAAGAATGTATATACACAATTTGGCTTAAAATGAATATCTAGTAAGTTTTATATAATACAAATTATTTTATTTATTTGTTTTTCCTTTGAAAAATTTCATAATAGTGGTTAACAGAAAACTGATTTTAAAAAAATTAAAACTTTTTAAAATCGATTTAAAAACTTTACTTTGAAATTTTGAATGTTTATTTAAATGGTTTGGACAATTTTTTTAAATGTAGGTCTAGATATGAAGCGTGTTTATCGTGATTAAAAATATGATATGTTTGTTTATCTGAGAAAACTTTCTTCAGTGTAATTTACTGAAACCCTATATTTTTGAAAATTTTGTTGCAAGCTTAAGGTGGCCGCATTGGTCATCGAGAAAGTATCAATCACGGCTTTCAATTACAATGGTCTATATCGTTTACTGAAACCGCTCCTTTAACTATCTTAGCTTATACTCCCTTTCACCCTTCACTTATAGCCATTCTTTCTTAAGTCAATTTATTCAGTTATTTAGTCAATTTATGTTTCTTGAAGGTGTTGTCTTATAGAGTATGTTTATAAACTATCCGGTCTTCTTATATATGTTTCTTGAAGGTGTTTTCTTATAGAGTATGTTGATAAACTATCCGGTCTTCTTATATATGTTTCTTGAAGGTGTTGTCTTATAGTATCCGGTCTTCTTACAGCTGTTTCTTGAAGGTGTTGTCTTATAGAGTGTGTTTATAAACTATCCGGTCTTCTTACAGATGTTTCTTGAAGGTGTTGTCTTATCGAGTGTGTTTATAAACTATCCGGTCTTCTTACAGCTGTTTCTTGAAGGTGTTGTCTTATCGAGTGTGTTTATAAACTATCCGGTCTTCTTACATATGTTTCTTGAAGGTGTTATCTTATCGAGTGTGTTTATAAACTATCCGGTCTTCTTACAGATGTTTCTTGAAGGTGTTGTCTTATCGAGTGTGTTTATAAACTATCCGGTCTTCTTACATATGTTTCTTGAAGGTCTTGTCTTATCGAGTGTGTTTATAAACTATCCGGTCTTCTTACAGATGTTTCTTGAAGGTGTTGTCTTATCGAATGTGTTTATAAACTATCCGGTCTTCTTACAGCTGTTTCTTGAAGGTGTTGTCGCTAGGACGATGTAAGGCGTGTCCTCCGTCTGAGAAAGTGCTGTCTTCCGTTCCAGCAGTGCTCTTGCGCTTTCTTCTACCTCCCTCCATGACTTGTAGTGGAGAAGGGGGTGGCATCGCGCCTTGGCGAAACAACCGACTATCTCCATATGTTCAATTATTTTATTTTCAATTATTTTCAAGTGTTTATTCATCAAGATTGAAGATATCAGAGGCTGGAGACGTACTTGAAGGGAACTCTGAACAACTTCTACCACACATTATTATTATGAATGTTTCTATCCAGTCAGGATTCGAATCAAATACACCCTAAAAGGGGTTAATCATTGTCAATACAAAGAGCGTGGCTATTTTTGAGGTCATTTAAAAATAAACTACAGAAATAAACTACCAGATATACCGCGGTCGGTTATATGACCCACTTCGGTGGCCGCATGGTCTAAGGCGCTACTCTCACAATTGACTGGACTGCCGAAGACGGGAAAATCTGGGTTCGATCCCTGTAGAGTGTACTGAGGTTTTTTTTCCAAAATTGTTTTCCACTCTCCCTCTATGCAAATGTGGGTATACTTCCTTTCAAATTCAACCTTCCAATCCCTATCACATTAGTGTAATTGGTACATAGGCGTATAACCTGAACGGGTAGTAAGACGCGGTGCTAATAAAAACACGGTAGTTTTTAAAATGTTCCTCCTCACCACGTCTTACCACCCATCCGGTATGTACGCTTTATAACTACACTGGTGGAATAGGGATGAGTACGCTTGAATTTAGAGGATAGGTGCCCTCATTTGCATGGAAGAATAGTGGAAAACCATTTTTGTAAAAAGTCCTCTCTGAGCACATCCTTCCGGAGTTGATACCCAGAATTGCTGCATCATTGGCAAAATAGACTAGAGGAGCTTGTCCTCTAGTCCGCCTGCCTTCCGGTGCGGGGTTACGAAAATAGACCCAAATAAGATGTCCCTTCAGTGAGAGTCAAGCGGGCTTCCGCTGATCTAACTCCTCCAGTCAGAAAAATGTTCACTTGAATTTGAATACAAACAGCATAGTATCAACCTTTTTAACCACTCAGCAAGGAGACTGTACTAGCCACAAAGCTACAGTTTCCCTCTATAACCACTCAGCCAGGAGACTGTACTAGCCACAAAGCTACAGTCCCCCTCTATAACCACTCAGCCAGAAGACTGTACTAGTCACAAAGCTACAGTCCCCCTCTATAACCACTCAGCCAGGAGACTGTAATAACCACAAAGCTACAGTCCCCCTCTATAACCACTCAGACCAGGAGACTGTAATAACCACAAAGCTACAGTCCCCCTCTATAACCACACAGCCAGGAGACTGTACTAGCCACAAAGCTACAGTCCCCCTCTATAACCCTTCAGCCAGGAGACTGTACCAGCCCTCATATAAATCTATCTTCTTTGTTTTCTTCTTGTAATTTATTTCCCTCTGTTCCCCAGAAAATTCCATCACCCTCAAAGAGGAGATATTGGTGCAAACCTATACCGAGCTAGACCAGTTCAAAGTTGAAAGGTCAGGAGACTCCCAGGAGGTCTCATTACCTGCGTCAGTGTACTTTGACGCATGCGCATCAGTACAATGTCGGTACAGCCTAAGCACTCACCTCTACACATTTTGTTTGGTTTGTTTAGCAACTATTAGAATTAATACCTTTAATATTGAGTTAGTCCTGAAGGAGCACTCTTTACAATGAACGTTTATTTTGTTTCGAATTGTATAGAGTATGTTCTTAATGGACTGGCCGGTTGTAAGCAGCCCGAGATTTCAATATAATATCACGGCGTCTCAGGTGTTGTTCTCGCAATGGAATAAACCAGGTCTTCCCAAAATTATTTGACTTAAGGAGCTGAAAATAAAAAGATGGTACGGCTCACCGCACAGACTTTTTCTCGCTCTTATCTTAAAAGAGACATTTACTAAAAACTTGTAAGATTTGTGAAGTGAAATAACAGGTATGTATATTGTTGTGGAAACATTATACCAAAGATCATAAATGAAATAATATACACTGTTACATACTCTATGGCATTAGGAACTAGGAACACTGTTAAAGAGAAATTGAGAAAAGAGAAACATCTTTGTCCACCAAAAATCATAAGAATCAAATTCATTTTCAAAGACCTGAATTAAAAAGTATATATATTTTCTTATAGCTCAGAAACTATTGGTTTTATAAAAACTATATCAAATAAAAGGTTTTATATAGTTAATATTAATACAACTTTGCAACGATAAGATATTTCTTATCTCATTAGTTGCGGAGAAATTGTAAAAATTTGAAAATTTCCCCCACGTAAAGTACACCCAAAATTCATTTTCCTAATAAAATTAGAATTTACATCTTATTTATAATGATAAACAGTGTCAATATTTAAAATTTAATCAAAAACATCATAGAGAATTTTGAGGAAATCTATTTTTTTCTCTTTGTGCCCTTCAGTTAACTACACTTAACTTTAAGGCTGGATGTATAATTTTTTTAAAAAAACCTCGGAGGGACCTTATTAAAACCCCAGATACCAAGTTGTAGCCTAATCGTTAAAATTGTTTCGGCTCTTGCCCAAGGTACAGACAGACAGACAGACAGATGGCATTGCAAAAACAACTTTTTTTTTTGTTTTAGGGGGGTCATGAAACGTTGACATTTATTAATGATATCGAGTTCAATTTTTTTGACGAACACAATACTTTATCTCCGAGCTGTAGAGAGAAATTAAAAATCCAAAAGTACTCGTTTCACGTTCTAAATACATACAAAAAGATTACTCTAGCAAGAGTGGACAGGTAGGTGTTGTAAATAAGCCAATTATTGGAGCTCTCTTTCATTTAGACGCAGGGGTGAGGTTAGACTCTCCCGTTCATCAAGTTCATATTGTGTGTCGGGGTCTGTGAAAAGAAGTTTTGATATTTGAAACAGAATGTAGATGTTTATAGCGTTGGATAAGTTGACAAGCCGAAAGATAGAATAGCGCGGTCGCGTGTGGGTGTGTTTGACGGGTTATAATAACCACCGCACTTCACTAATTACCTCTAACCAGCATATTAATGAAATTATGATCCTCCTGGTCGTGTGGCTTGGCCGTGAAATAACTGTCCAAGCGCCACTGTGTTATTCCTGAGTGTTAAACCTACTAGGACAAAAACTAACTAAGCGCCACATTAATACTTTGGTGCTAAACTAACTTAGGATGTTCGAAAATAAGATGCTTAGGAAGATGTTTGGTGTAAAAAGGGGATTGTTATTGGGGAGTTTAGGGGGTTACATAATGATTATTTGCATACCTTATACTCATCACAAGAAATTGTTAGGGTAATCAAGTTTTGTAGATAATGGTGGGCAGGACATACAGAGAGAAAGAGAGAGTCTAGAACATGCTTTAAAACCTCGCAAACCCAATGGGAAGAAACCATTGGGAAGACCTAGATGCAGATGGGAGGATAACACTAGAATGGTCCTGAAAGATACAGGGTATAATGAGATGGACTGGATAGAACTAGATCAAGATAGTTATAGGGTGTAATGAGGTGGACTGGATAGAACTATTTCAAGATAGGGTTATATGGCGTAATTTTGTAAGTACGGCAATGAGCTCTCAAGTTATTAATGTTATAAAGTAAGTAAGTTAACTGGCAGATTCAATAACTGTCCAAGAACCACTATATTATTTTTATACTATGTAAGAAAGTATTTGTAAATGTGTAGTATCATTTTATTTACTATCATATTTAGCGCTTGAATTATAAATGGATTTAAAGAGTATTTTTGAGGAATTAACTCCGAATAAGTGAGATGGAGAAACCATAATGATAAAATAATATTTGGGAAAACCATCTTCAGTACCTCTTTGGACGATATTGGAGCTTTGTCCTCCCCATCATCAGTAATCCACTTTGTATGGAGACTGACATCTTGAACCGTGTGATTACTGGTGCAGACTTGAGACTATTAAAAACTATATTTATTTCCCAACTATTGTAAACACTTTATCAAAGCAGGTTTGAATAAATAAATGAAACGTCTCTTTTAAAAATTTAAAAATGCATAATATAAAATGCTGAAAATGGTCTACAAAAAAAGTGTACAAAATTTTGTTAAGTTAAAATTATGATAAAATATTTAATATGTTAATTACATAACAAACCTCAATATTAAGTAATGTGGATTTATTTTTGATGATTTTTTTGTGATGTGTATATGTTTGGATTATTTTATTGCACATTAAAGTTAATCGGGATTACGTTTCATTTCGGGCTTGGCGTGAAAACGATTAACTTAAATGAGAGAAAAATTAACCAACTAATACAAACACAGAAAGAAAAACTTTAATATCGCTTGAAGGAACTGTTAAAGGCTGCAAATCTTAATGTCTTAACCTATTTCGTTCTTAATGAGCCACTTGTTATCACGGCTGTTTTATAGTAAAATGACTTAAGCTGAAGTGAAACTTGTAGTGAAAAACCCATTTCATATTTTATATGAACGTCGTTAAAAAAAAGTTACAGGTGATTGCTATTAAACCTGACTTTTAAGTATTTCACAAATTGTTCCGCCACTTGGTCTTATGGAAGTCTCCCAAGAAACTATGTATTTTTTTTATTTTTACGACATCTTGAGAAAGAGTTGTCAGACTTAGAAGAAAAACAGACACCATGATGAGTTGCAGAATAGTTGTGACGCTTTCAATGGTAGCTTTGCAGGTGTGTTTCTTAGTAATTAAGGTAACTTCTCTCTAATTGGTTTATCCCTGACCCATAATTTTATTTTACTATTAGAGATAATAGGATCCACCTTTGTGGTCAGAGTTTCTGGCTACAGATCCATAGATCAAGAAAATAGCATCAACCTGACCCTTAATGAAGACTTGAGGGCCAGCATTACCCAGAAACTCCACTAAATTCTTGAGAGTAGATTTATTTGAAATAAATCCACGTTGATTACCCGAGAGCTTTTAGGTGGTGAAAATTATGTTCGTGTATTATTTTCTCAAATATTTAGATAAATTATTTAAGAGAAAAATAGGTCAATAGTTACAAACATTTGTATTTGCATCCATTTTTTTTATAAATAGGTTAGACAACAGATTGCTTCCATCTTAGGGGGAAAGTTTCACTTGACAGGCTAATGCTGAAGAAAAGCCGTCATTGGACTAAGAATTTTGGCGCAACCTTTAAATATAAATCTTGGAATTACATCTGTACCCGCACATCCAAATGAAGTCAACTGTTTAATAGCATTAACGACATCCAAGGGTGTAATGTAGCGTGGATACAAAGACACACGATTTTAAAAAACGGGGTAGGGTAAGACAGGTAAGGCTTAATTAGGTCCCAAATTTAATTGCAATTAATAAAGGATCCATTATAATCTTGCCATTAATTTCTAGTTTGACGGGGATATTTTAATCACACGATTTTTTTTAAAATAATCACAAGTTAGTTAAATGTATCCATGTTGAAAACAAATCTTGGATTTTAAGCCCTTTTTGTACCACAATTTCTCTCTAGTAGTTGAATAAGGCATCGTCTCCAAACCTATTTACTGTTCTGGCAGTTGTAGATAGATATTTACATTGATCCCGTGTTCCTCTTGGAGTTTGTCACAAATTGACTCACGCTGATACCCGTTAAAGAGGCCATTGAACAGTTTTGTGGAGACGTACATTATAAGGTTTCCATCCTCAATAAAGTGGGAGAGTGCGCCGTAGTCGAGGGGAAAACAGTTGCGGAACGTAAATATGTCCTTCCTGTCAGATTCATCATCGGCCACCACGGTCTGGAACAATAGTTTCATCTCCGGGATGTCATCTCTCAGGGCAGTGACCTCGTACGAGTACCTCTTGACGTCCTCTAGAGGTCCAACGTGCTGGATGGCCTTGAACAGGGCCTTCTCTTGTGGGCAGCGTCGCTCGTGAATCCAGAGCAAGGACCACCAAGGACGTCTCGAGATGGTAGCTGTAAGTGTCATAGAGATTTATATAAATCAAACTCTGTCTCGATTCTGCTTGCGGAAACTTTCTACGGGCGCCGAAAGTTCAGTCCTGTCCCCCATCCAGTAGTAGTAATCCCACCTTGCACTGGCTCTCGGCTTCAAGGGGCATCTCACCTCGTGACGTCACATGTGGTCCAGGGGTAGCCTCTCTTGACAACCGAGCACTCTGTTCAGACAGAAGCGTCCTAAGATTTTTGAGAGATTCTCCACTATCAGGTTCCTGATGGTAACGAAGGACTCTCTGCACGTCAGACAAGATTGTAGCTTCTTCTTGCAGTTCTGACACAATCTGTGGTTGTTCTTACACTGTAATATGTAGGACCTCCTGGAGTATAAACAGACTGGACATTCCAGGATGTTCAGTAGCTTGGAGCTGTGTGTCAGATCACTGTCTTGACTGCTTTCCACCATCTTCAGGGCTGTGTAAAGGATTCAGTTGTGAATCTGATACGAAAAGGTTATCTTCAAAAGTTACTTTTACCTCTGCGTCTTATAAACAATTCGTTACGTCACGGATCTAATAATACTAATGGGGTAGGGATTATGAAAGTGTAATTTACATGTAATATATCCGTTTCCGTGGAGGTATATGGGTAGATATTTAAGGCGAAACCATTCCCAGTACACCCATCAGAGATTAAAACCATTGACTCTAATTAATTGGCTAACAATACCCCGCTGTATATCTGGGAAAATTGTATGGTAACTATTAAGAAACAGAGTTTTCATTGTCTGGTTTTCATGTGGTCCATCGTCTCTTAAATACAAGACAAATTTTGCAACACTGGTTCGTTGATGTTGCCAGTATATCCTTCTTACCCCCAGCACACCAAATTCCGAGATAACTGATATCAAGGATATTTGGCAACAGTTAACCAAGAGAAAGAGAGAAGGAAGAGAGGGTATTCTCCATAAGACCTGCGGCCACATCAGAGGTGACATTCAATGTGGATAAGCCTGACATATAGTCCGCATGTTCACCATTATGAGTTTGAAGATAGTTGACACTTATTTTGCTCATGTCTCTAGCTCACATGACACGTGTACACTCACGTGAAACCGTCTGAAGTGATAATGCCCGTACATGTGGGCACGTGGACTTAAGAGTTGGTCTTGTATAGTACTACTCTCTTTGCTCGTTGGGGGCTCCAATCTCAAACCCCCAGTGAGTTTTCTTTGCAAGTGGATGTAAACTAATGTAATTCCAACGTTGTTTTGAGCGTAACAACTTAAAGTTACCGGTATTGTATTGTCTACACCACACCAACTTTAAAGTTGCTCCATCATTTGGAATTTTTTTCGTGGGTTAAAAATTATTTTTTTAAACTTTTTGGAAGAATTTTCCCATCGGTTACAGGCTAGAAGCTATAAGTTTTCCAAATTTCAAGTTTCTAGCTCATCTAGAAGTGGGTTAACATTAATGTCAGTGAGTGAGTCAGCCATGTCGCTTTAATTACGTGGCTCAAATCCTAATTATGACCAACGAAGTTTTATTTTCTAAATGGATTTCCCCTAACCCTTTACTCAACTGTAGGTGCATTTCCTTTCAATTCAACCTTCTTCATCCTTAACACATTAACTTAATTAATACATATGCGTATAGCCCGGATGGGCAGTGAGACTATAATAAAATTTGTTCAAACGTTTTGGTCCAAAAGTTTCAGATATTTCAAAATAACTTTGGAGAAAACCTTCCTTTAAATAATACGATAAGCTTGAGGTTTAGCTATTAGGTTCTTTTTTTTAACGTTAAGTATTATTAAAAAAACTCATGTTACGTTTGACTTATTCTGTACATGAGATGCACAATGGCCAACTAAAATAATGTTGAGCTTAACTTGCCAGGAGAGTTTAATTCCTATTATTATTTTGAGTTAAAAAAAGTGTTTCTTCTTCTCAACATTGAATATATAAAATGTAGTAAAATTTTATCAATCTTGACTACAAAAAGTTAGTATTTTCTAAAAGGTCCTTTAGGCCAGAACTCAACTATACTTTTCCAAGTGAGCCATGAATAACAACAGAGCCTGATTGGTTAAACGGGGGCAGTGTGGGAGAGCATATCACAGGTACAGTTGTAACAAGCCTCGCTTGCCCTGGCAACACTCCGCGACACGACACTGCCTGTGTCTCACAGACTCCTATCGTCCCCCCCAGGTATGCCACTGCGTCAACCTGAAGCGATACCGAGGGGCGACCTTCGAGGAACAGGAGATCAACATCGGCTCGACCTTCTCCGCCCTGGACAAGACCAAGCTGAACAGCGACGGTAAGGGACGGCTCCTGGACGCCTTCTACGACTACCTCGTCTCGGGTGTCCGGATACACAGGCTGGGGCGAGACTCTTTCGACGTGAAGAAGCCCAACTACACGGCCGGCGTGTTCCTGAAGGAGTTTCTGGGCTACCTCGCCTACAGCCCCCGAACCCCGGAAGACGTCCAGCAGGTAGTCAAAGAGTTGATTCCTTACGTCCGTCTTGACGGTCCAGGGGCGCAGCCGGTAGATGGCAGCACCAAGAAGTTCGTGGTTGGTCTGGACTAACCGGTACACGTACTGCGACTTGTTCCCGCACGACAGCGCTAGGTCCGCAATTAAAATTTGAGATAGATAAGATTTATGTATATAAATATATATATTTAAACAACGTCTTACTACCCGTTCGGGCTAGACGCTAATGTTTTTAGGGATTATGAAGGCAATATTTAGATAACATATAGCCACATTTGCATGGAGGGAGAGGGGAAAACTTTTTGGAAATAAACCTCAGCACACCCAACCGAGATTTGAACCTCGGTTTCCCCGTGATTGGCAGTCTAGTCTACTGCGAGAGTAGCGCGTTGACCAGGCAGCCACCGAAGCGGGTTAAATAGAGGTTATTGATGTTAACCACAAAAAAAAGTTTTTAAATTTTCTAGACCTTATTTCCTATCACTTCATATTCACGTGATTATGGTAAAACCACCATTACATTTCGTAGGGAAATATCCTCGTTGTATAGTGGTTAGAGCAGCTGGCTGCTGACCTAGAGGCTTTGGGCTCGATTCCCGGCTTGTACTGGGAGATTTTTCTTGAAAGTGGAATAATTCCAATGGGCACCAGGGTTTAGTTAGTTAGGATTAAGTTAGGTTTAATAGTTCCCACTGGTTCCACACCCTCATACTCACTATCACCCTCATCTCATCGGGACATGGAAAGAGCTTTCACTGAAAGGATGTACTACTATTAGTACATTCGAGCGTCCCCTGGGTAATGGTACATTAGTACTGGCTAATCTTTTCACAAACTGAGATACAGATTTATGTAGCCATTACTATTATTTCGTGGGGGGAAAACAAACAAAATTGTTTCATATTTTTCATCAGCTCTGTTGTGATTTCGTCAATAGCTTCATATTTTTCAGGAATATAAAAAAAAGGATAAAAATGTAGTTTTATGTTCAAAACATTCTACTTGCTTTATATTATTACGACAAACATTTGATTACTTTTTTATTGCCAAATAATTAATTTGTAAATGGCCTATTTCGTAAATCGTTTGGTTTTGCATGGATACAAATAAAATAAATAAACTTTTTTTCTAATATTGTTTACAAAAGAAGTTATTTCGAGTTCTTACAGAATACGATCAAATTTTTGGTTGCGTATAAATATTTTATGAAGTATCATCGCCATAAAACTGATGTTTTCTTACATTTGGAAGTAATTTTAGACAATCTGTTAAGGTTGAAATTTGTCACTTGTACACTCCGTTTTCCTGAAAGGTTGCATACTTACTTAGCAAGTTTTCACTATGGTTTAGCTCATAAGATATGGCCATAGTGTAACTAATCAAGGTAAGACTGATACTTTTCATAGTAAATGGAGTATAAAAAAATTAACATCAATTTGTAAGAAAAATAATTAAATTCTTCATCTTATTTTTTTATTAGTAAGAATTTTGTTCCAAATAAGGTCAATTTTTAGAGACTTTGGTTCGGGTCCCGGTTGCGTTGAAATATAACTACCCCTTTGTGCTAACGTAAGCGTGGTACGAGGGAATCTAAATTCACCGTTATTGTGGTCTCAAGTCCTAGTGACCCGGTTTTAGTATCGAGTGTAAGTCCAATTATTATTATTTTAGCTAAATAAATTGAATAGATTATTGCGTAACCATTCAAATTTTTGATCCTTTTTTTTTGTTAGGCTCTTTAAATAATCTGTTTGTTTTTTTACAAGTACACACAGTTCCAACAAATCTAGAACCTTTTGCATGTGTTAGTGCGCATGCTATTTGTAGCTACAGTCCAATTTTCAAAGGAAGAACCTTATATGGCGGCTAGAAAAGATTTTTTTATCACCACGTCTTACCACCCATTCGAGTTGTAGGCTTATATGCTTATTTCGATAATGTATTAGGAATAAGGACGTTTTAATGTAGAGGAAGTGTACCCGCAATTGCGTAGAGAGAGCGAGTGAAAACGATTTAGGGGTAAAAAACCACAGTATCGGGTTTAGAACCCTGATCTCCCCGTCATCAACATAACAGTCTGTTGACTCCTTAGAACATTAGATCAGAGAAGTGGATCCTAGGTATGCTATTAGATCTACATTTAAGTATTCATACGTCAAATCATGTTATATGCGGATGTCACTTTCTATGGATGGTAGCACTATCTATAAAAATAATTTAATTAATATAAAATTTACATCTGGAGGGACTAAGATGGTCGGAATCCGAACCTCGATATCCTCATCGATGGCAAACAAGTGTGATGTGAGCCGGTCACCTAAGACCACCTGATCACCGCTGATTGTTTCTTACAAAAAAATCCTATCTAAAAGTATAGAGCAAGTGTTTGGACCGTATTTACGGGCGATATTTTTCAAAAGGTTGCTTTTGAATGGGACCCAAAAAAAAAAAGGAATATTGAGATATTTCCCATACGTTTTCCAAGATAGAGATTTTTTTTTAGGGGCAAACACTTAGCTTCTGGAAAAAAAAACTCTTCTTTTGAAACGTCTGCTAAGGGCTCAGGGGGGAGAGAAAGAGAGTGGTGGGGGACGGGTGTAAAGTCTTATCGACAGTTTCAATAAACACGTGTTTATGGCACCAACCCCCCCTCAACCCCCCATCGATGTGTCATTCAAGAAACATTCTAAAGCAGTGGGATGTATTGAAACGCTACTCCAGGTCTGTTTTATTTTTTTGCTTTTTTTATATAAATACCCTTTCATAGCATAAAATTAAATATAATATTTTTTAAATAGATACGTCTAGTTTAATGTTCTACACGTCACAGTGATATCAACAGTTGTATGATATCTCTCAAGGTCACAGTAACATTTGAACACACACACTTTTTATATGAAGAGAAATAAGTGTTTTTTTTATCAAATTTCGCCACGCCCTTGACATATATCCAAGAACTGTTGATATCACCATGTGTAGAAAATTAAACTCTACGTTTCTACTGGAGCAATATTTTATTTACTATGGCCAAAAAGAGTTTTACAAAATGTAAAATATTGATTTTAACAAGACTAAGAAGCTGGTCAAAGAATTGAAAGAAGCTGGTCAAAGAAGTGAAAGAAACTGGTCGAAGAAGATCATGAGCAGGTCGAAGAATAAAATCAAGGAGTTTGAAGAAGCCAATGAAGGTGGCCTAAGAAGCGCATTAAGCAGGTCAAACAATCGAGTGACGCAAGAGGGTTCGACATTTCCCCATTTCGGGTGTACAGATCCGGTTCGACCAAACGTGCCGTATGGAATATATAGTGCGATATCCATGTTATACATGTTAATTAACAATGCCTCCAGTCAATATCCCGTTGAGCAGTCATGAAGGATGACTTAATGACGAGGCAACCTGGCACCCATCGCAGAGCGTGTGATCTGTTTAGGGTGCGTGGGAGCTTGTCTGGACCAGATACAACGGTGATATATCAGAACATTCCAATAAATATATAATTTTATAGCGAAACAAAGTTCAATTTTCCTTTTTAATAAAACAAAACAGTTGAAATATTTATTTTATTTAAAGACTGCGTAAATAAATAAAATATTGAGTTTCATTATGTGAGGTATAGCTATGATTCTTTTTCTATTCGAGATAACGTTCCCCAGGAATACGTCAAGTCCGGAAGCGTGTTCACGTTTCTAAAGTCGCCCTCTAGATGTCCCGGGGCTGGTTCAACCCCTTGCCCCTCTCCAAGACACTCTGACGCGGCAGTGGTAGGCTCGCATCTGCCAGGACTACTCTTCCTCTTGGTCCACATATCATTGAAGCCTTTCAGCTCGACGTACCGTCTCTTGGCCAGCTTCCGGTTGGAGTTTAGTTTCGTCTGCCGCCTGGTCAGCTCGTGCACCCGCAGCTGGAGTCTCTCGTTCGACGCCCTGATCCTGGCCATGTGGGACTCGATGGCCGGATCGATGGCCCGTTTCACCATCGCTTTCGTCTGAAGGATCTGGGTCTTGTAGTTCTGTTCCAGGTGGCGTCTTTCCCTGACAAATAGGCACCGACTTTTTTTAAAAGTATATTTATTTATCTCAAAATAAAATATAATATATAGCACCCACTTTGGTGTTCGAATGGTCTAAGTCGCTACTCTCGCAGTAGACTAAACTGCCTATGACGGGAAGATCGAGGTTCAAATCTCGTTCGGGTGTACTGGGGGTGGTTTTTCCTAAATGTTTTTACACTCTATACCTCCACGCAAATGCGGGTACACCTCCTATAAATATAACTATCATCATCCTTAAAACCATAAGCGTAGTTAGTACATAGGCGTATATCCTGAACGGGTAGTAAGACGCGGTGCTAAAAAGGTAATATATTATAGCCATCCTGTAGGAAGACCAGTTATAACATTTAATAAACAACAAAAGCACTTCTATTTGTCTCTCACAACACATTCCTTCATAGGATTCATCCTGGATGGTGTCACCAATGACATTAGTAACCGCGGTAGAGGGGTGTAGGCAGTGACAATATAGTAGATGAAAATTACACCTTGACACACGAATTGGCACGCCAGGTCAAAGGTCCCGGGTTCATATATCTCATACAGGTGTATTTTCAGCCCATTGTAGGTTCCCAGAATTAACTATATTGTATGCCTAAATGTGCTTTCGGCAACACCTCGTAGTAAGATCAATCAATGAAAATATTGTACCAGTCACGCTGAGAATATTTCACAGGATGGGTTCCAGATCATATTACCTGACGAGCTGCTAGAGTGAGTTCCAACTCATATTACCTGACAAGCTGTTAGGGTGAGTTCCAACTCATATTACCTGACAAGCTGCTAGGGTGAGTTCCAACTCATATTACCTGACAAGCTGCTAGGGTGAGTTCCAACTCATATTACCTGACAAGCTGCTAGGGTGAGTGCCAACTCATATTACCTGACAAGCTGCTAGGGTGAGTTCCAACTCATATTACCTGATAAGCTGCTAGAGTGAGTTCCAACTCATATTACCTGACAAGCTGCTAGAGTGTGTTCCAACTCATATTACCTGACAAACTCCGCCTTGAGTTTGTTGAGCTCAGCATCCTGGTTGGTTCTGAGTTGTTCCAGCTCGTCTGTAAGTCGCTCGATCTCCTCCCCCTGTTGCTGTTTCATCTTGCTGCCAGACACAAACAGACATCATTGTTACCATCTCAGACCTAGTCAGGAGTCAGAGGTCCACTCACATCACTGGAAGTAAACGTTAAATAGACCACATCCTTACCTCAATCCAACCTAAATCCTCAATTATATTTATTTATTTGTTTACTTTTGACACTACCGTTTTAGTTGTACTCAGATGTACTAAGTTCTCTAGTGTGCTATGGATGAGGAAGGTTGAGTTCAAAGTAAGTGTACCCACATTTGCGTGGAGGAAGAGAGTGGAAAGCCGTTTAAAAAACTATTGAGGATGGAGAAGGAGATGATACCAAGGAAAATTATGGAAATAAAGTATGTAGGAAAAATACCACAAGGGAGGCCAAGAAAGAGATGGGAGGAGCAGATAACAGAATGTGTGCAGGTGAGAGGATAAGAATGGTGGAAATATAGAGGAAGATGGAGGCATTTTACCAAGATGACCCAGCCGCAGGCTGGAGACTCTGTTGATGATGAGATTGAAAATTTTTTTAAATACATCGTTAGACCTAGATTAAAGAATTTCCCTGCCCAAATTTAGTTAAATTTTGCCTAAGCATTTGACATAGATCGTGGAACAAATATCCGGACAAAGGGAATTCCAAATGGCTAAGGTAAAACAGGACCTCGATAAGCTTGATCAACAAAACAAAGTGAAAATTGCATACGTCCATATGTTTAATCATGTCGTAGTTTCTATAAGCCCCACTAAGGAGTATAAAACTACTCATTTTATTTCTCTCCCTTTTATTAGAGAAGGAGGGAACATTTTATTGTTAGTTCTCTCTATTTCTTCACCAACCTACTTCTTGCACTATCAATTATTTCACTTTCGAAGACGAAACAAAAAGCTCGTCTCGCCAAGATTAAGCGGGCTCGTACATTTTTTAAAGATGGGGATTGTAGGGGTGGTAATGGGGAGGGGTGGTTGAAAGACTAACCCCTTAATACATTCAGGCGGGTAGGAACTGGCAACTGAATGTTTTAGTTTCAGGAACAAACTGCCACTGCTGAAGCAATTCTCATTATAGAATAAATTGTATGGTGCACTGCACAGACTTCCTCCCTCTTTTATCTTGAAACATACATTCACCAAAAACTCTTCTTAAGGTTTGTGAAACTAAATAATAGGTATAAACATTGTTGTAGAAACATTACAACAAAGCTCATAAATGAAATAATATACACTGTTACATATTCTATTGCATTAGGAACTAGTAACACTGTTACGGAAAAATCAAGAGAAAAGAGAAACATCTTTGTCCATCAAAGTACATAAGAATCAAATTAATTTTAAAATACATTAATTAAAAAGTATACATATTTGTTTATAGCTAAGAAATTATTGGTTTTATAAATATATATTTCAAATAAAAGATTTTTATCCTTAACAGTACTACAACTTTAAAATGATAAGTTATTTCGTATCTCAAATAGTTGCGGATATATGATCAAAATTGGAAAATCTCCCTCATATAAAGTACTCTCAAATTCATTTTCATGAGAAAATGAGAATTTCCATCTTGTTTGTAATGATAAACAGTGTCTCTATATAAAATTTAATCAGAATATTTAAAGCTAGTTTCAATAAAATCAATTTTTTCTCTTTTTGCCCTTCAATAAACTACCCTTAAATTTAGGGTTAGATGTCTAGTTCCAAAAATCCATCGGGGGGACTTTATGAAAACCCCAGGTAATAAGTTTTAGCCCAGGTCTAAATTTATTTATATTGTGTGTTTATTTCATTTTCTAATTTATTTCTTGACTTTACAATCATCTATAAAGGGTTGACTTGATTATATTCAAATTTTGGATATTATTATTATTATTATTATTATTATTATTATCATTATTATAATTATTATTATATTCTGATTTATTTTTTGCATATTGTTACTTCTTTTAACTACTCTCTAGTTATTTGTTGTGTTTACTATTTTTTATTCTTATCATTATTAATTACTATTTTTTTCGTAACTATTCACCAGTATATATAATTATTTATCTATTATTGTTTATCTTATTTTCTCGTGTAATTATATAATATATTTGTAAGGTACTTGTGTACTTTTCAGTGCTGGCCTGTTATAGGTCTTACGACTGTTGGCCAGGAAAGTAAAGTGAAATTATTATTATTATTATTATTATTATTATTATTATTATTATTATTATTATTATTATTATTATTATTAGTCATATTTTGTCTCTTTTAAAAATACGAACGTAGAACTTCTAATAAAAATCAGTATTTTTTACGTAAAGCAACATATACATAAAGTTAATTTGTTTAGAAGTTACTTTTAAAAAAATACATTTCTTTAATTTACAGAGGGAAATTTACAACAATAACGTTTTACAGAATTCGAATGTGAGAAAATATCAAGATACCATCCAGAACATCTTTATTTTAATAAAATTAATTTCTCGAGTGTATTGTTTCTCAAACTGTGGTCCGCGATGGGGATGGGATCACAGGAGAAAATCTAATATTATATGAACGAGCTAAAGAATGCAATATTGACTAGCTGTGACGAAACAAATGAAAGATTCACTTCCTTGAAGCATGCGAGTTTGTAAGCGTCTATGTATGAACTCATTCGTATCTCTCTTGATACCACTAAATGTGAAGATCGGTTCGTATCCCGGTTAAATTAAATCTCTCTCGAAGGATATTTACCAGTGTCTTAACCCACACACATGCACACCCTCGGCCACGGTTGAGGTCCAAACCCACGGGTTAAGCCGTACGTCACGAATATTGACTCAATTTTAACATCGACTGACTCTCTTCTTTCCACGGGTTGACTTCCTCCCTTATGAATAAAACAACTCTTGGGAGGTAAGGGGGTGGAGGATAAGGGATGGATGCAGACGTACCCCTCTCCACCCCCTTCCATTAAAACTGAAACTTAGGGCCAACTCTCCACTTTTGCCTCGTTCATTATTTATTACGGGGGTAACTATATCTGCAAATAGAACGTCTGAAGAAAAAGAGGAAGAAGGAGGAATAATGTGGGGGGAGGGGGGAAGGGTGTACGAGGCGCTCAGCGCATATCCCTACTCGTGCGCATGCGTGTGGGAGCTTTTTTTGTTTTGTTTTATAAAGCCCAAGAGATTGTGGTTACTTCTCTCTTTTGACACCGAGCGCTAGCTGTTATCAGAACTTCGTGTTCCTGTTAACTTAAGATTTTTTTAAATTGTTAATTTTCTCCCCTCCCCTCTCCCACCTTGTCTTACTACCCGTCCGGTCTATACTCATTTAAATGTGCTTATAAGATAGAGATGTTGTAGGTATACCTTAAGAAGGAAATGTACCTACATTGACATGAATGGAGTGTGAGAAACTATGATGAATGGTGTTTATCAACAAAGATCCAAGAGCCAATAAGATGAACCTGAGTAAATTGGGTTTAAAAGTAGACGCTTCACTTTAAATTTGTATTTATTTATGTAATAAAATTAATGACAAACTTATTGTATAAAGTGGTGTTTTTTTAGTATATAACACAGACGGTGCGCACATTTTACTAGATACTTAATAAAAAACAATTTTTCTACTACGTTGATTGTTTAGAATTGAGAAATTAACATATTAATAAAAAAGAATTTCAAACATATTTTTTGACTAAGTTTGGTTTCTAAAATGGTTACTTTTTCAATTAAATAATTTCAGTGGAAATAAAAGTATATTAAAAGATCTAAGACTGGTATCCACCATTATATTGTTTAGGTGCAGTTATCGATCAAAAACAAAATAAATTTCGAATACCTTGCTCAGGAATTGAACCCAAGACGTTTCGATCAGTATAAAGATGCTAAGATGTAAGACTACTTTTAAGTAGCCAAGAACTATTCATAGAACAACCCCGTGGGCCACAAGTGTCAAAACGGACACCTCCTGTCAAAGTCTCCAGGTGGCCTGGCGTATGGCCACATGAGAGTAACATTGATCCCAGCACCTGTAAGGTTCCATGTCTATCAGCAGAATCTTGGCTCGCTCCAGTCTAGCCTCGTATTCCAGTTTCTCCCGTTGGAGTTGCCGTCTGCGCTCTTCCCTGTCTTCCACCTCTTTCCTCCCCTCTTCCTCCACGAGCTTAACCTCCTCCTCCAGCTTACGGCACGTCTCCTCCACCTGGCCCCTGCGCCGCACCAGCCGCTCCTGCGCCGCACTCACGTAGCACCTGCAACCACGAGGAGGCTCCCGTTATATCGACACGTGATGCAGGTAGCGATGGCGACGATATATCGAGAAAAAAGTATATCGATTTTTTAGCACCTCTTTGGAGTATACGCTTATGTACTAATTACGATAATGGGATGAGGAATGTTGAATTTAAAGGAAGTGTACCCACGTTTGCGTTAAGATAGAAAATGTGGAAACCATTAAATAGACAAAAAAAAAGCTCAGTATACTAGACCGGGGTTGAACCACGCTCTTCCCGTCATCCGCATTCAAGTCTATTCCGAGAGTGGCGCCTTAGAACATACAATATATCGATGTATTTACAAAAACATCTAAACGGGTCTGGATATCCACTAAATCTCCGAAGAAACCCCCCACTACACTGTACCTAGGCTCGGAGGCCCCTGACAATGCAACCACTTATACTCCATCGGGACCGGAACCTTTTCGCCAGACATGGACCGAAGTTCACGGGTGCCAATCCGGGTACTAAGGCACCCAAAAAATCCAGTATCAGCCCTTCCATGCCAGCTTGCCTTGGGTGACTTGAGAACCCCCCTCCCTCTCCACTGGTACCGGATGGAGGGAGGAGTCCTCCTAGTGATCGCCCATCACGAGGAAATCAGGAGCTCAGCCTCCGAACAGCCGTCTCCTCAAACTTCGTTCTCAATAATCTCAGTTCTTTCTGTCTCACACACCATATTTGCTGCCGCCTCAGCCTTTCTGAGACCAGCTGTCCCCACTCTATGGGTACGCACTACTAACCGCCCAGTGTGTGTTGACAAGGGAGTACCCCCCTCTTCACACACAGATGACCTTGTCGGGGTCTTAGCTATGACGGACCCCGTCCGCCACATTACCCAGGGGCCACCCCGACAGGAATTTTAGAGATCTGTCAGTACCGGAAGGTGGCAAAGACAGTCTAGTGCTCGTTTATATGAAACGTGCGTGGGCCCAGATCGCATCCCGGCCATCGTACATTGGACCGGTGTCTTACGCCTGAGCACCGTGACCCACATCTGAACGGGGCTATTCAGATCTCCAGGTAAAAAAAACTACACAGGTGATAAGACAAGTGTTTCCGCTTGGGGGTCGGCGACGCCAAATTGTGGTGCTATGAAACATGAAAGTTGGCACTGTGTACGCCTATGGGGTAGGCAAATCACGCAGCACGCTACGCTAACCAGCACATGCATCCCCACCACTCCCTCACCTGACACATACAATCGGTGTATGTTACCAGTCATAATGTACACCACACTCCACCCGTTATGCTCTGAAGCTTGATAAGTTGCCTACCTCCCAGGGGCATACAGCGCCAACTTTGATACTCGTAGCGCCGCCATTTAGCGTCAACGGCCCCAAGTTTATTTGGTGGAAATACTCTTCTTGTTACTCTCCTACAACCAGTAGGACCTGAAGATCTGAATAACCCTGATTACTATCGATGTTTCATTGTCCTATAACCATCTTCGGTGGCCGCGTGGTCTAGGGCGCTACTCTCGCAATATACTATACTACCGATGACGGCCAGACCGTGGTTCGATCCCAGTGTAATAAGGGAGGTTTTCCCCTAAATGGTTTCCCCACTCTCACTCCACGCCGTGGTGTAGTTTTCTGTCTCACTTAGTGGTTTCGCGACCCATTGCCCCAAATTTGTGTTATTACTTTTTACTGTGCCCAATTCGTCGTGTTTCGCGGAACTACACCACGCTGAAGAGGAGGTTGTAGTTTGGACTTATGGTATAGTTAGTCTCTCTCCACGTAAGTCTACGTTATAATACAAATAACAGGTCTATAATTATGTTGTATTTATTGAACTTAAGGAACACGCCATTACATAATATTTAACCCGGTCTGATCTAATAGTCATTATTTAACACGGTCTGATCTAATAGTCAATATTTAACACGGTCTGATCTAATAGTCATTATTTAACACGGTCTGATCTAATAGTCATTATTTAACACGGTCTGATCTAATAGTCATTATTTAACACGGTCTGATCTAATAGTCGATATTTAACAAGGTCTGATCTAATAGTCATTATTTAACACGGTCTGATCTAATAGTCATTATTTAACACGGTCTGATCTAATAGTCAATATTTAACACGGTCTGATCTAATAGTCATTATTTAACACGGTTTGATCTAATAGTCATTATTTAACACTGTCTGATCTAATAGTCATGAATGCGCGGCATCTTGAAAGTTTGAAATATTGATATCAGCACGCCGTGGACCCTACCTACAGAGAGGTTGCATGTACAGTGAAGATGGAAGAGTTTTTTCCCTTGTTTTTAGGTAAACAATAAAGCATCTAGAACCTTCCGGTTTCACTAAATTACATCATGTTTCATCAGATTTTGAAACGAGAGGAAAAACAAGTGTGCTAGAAGAGGAAGAACTGGAAGGGGCTTATTGTGCGCATAAATACTCGGGAGAAGGTTTGAAAAAAGCTAATATTTCACGATGGTGTCACAGATATTTCTCAACAACATAGTAAAAAGACCATTAAGGTTTGTTAAATCAGAAAATAATATTTTAATATTTAAGGATTTAATAAGTTGAATATTATACAATTGTTTATTAGTTTGAAATACATTAAGTTAAGGGTGGAAACTTTTAATTTGGAATAATATGAAAGGGAAGATCTATATAATTACAACTCAAAGGCGGGAACACTCCCTCTAAATTAAACCTTCCTCATCCTTAAACCATTATCGTAATTAGTAAGCGTATGACCCGAACTGTTAATTAGACGCGTTGCAAAATAAAAAAGGTATCTGATATAGCGATCAATTTGCCGATAGATTTTATCCAACAGGTCAGGTCTACCTTTGACAGAAGTAATTTCCGATTCCAAGCGAAGTCCATTCCCTGATATTTTTATATACTTTTAGATTTTTTCAAAAGAGGATTTAGCGTGATTTATTCCCGTGGTTCTAAAAAGTTTAATCGGGATGTTTTTTTTGTTTTTTTTTCAAGTTTCTGATTTTTTCTATAAGGATGGCATGCTCCATAGGTCAAAGCACTAACCACATGAGCGTTGGGTGCTGAATACCCCCTTGTTTCCCCCCTTTAGAAATATATCAGCCCTAAGAATGTTTAGGGTAGCAACACTTGAAGTAGGAGTGTAGTGAACACGAGTTAAGGGTAGTATTTTTGCAGTTTTTATATCAAAAATTTTTTTTTGTTCAAAATAAATAAAATATTTCTCCAGTAAAACATAAGAGTTTAATTTTCTTCACATGGTGATATCATCAGTTCTTAAATATCTTCAAGGGTGCACTGATATTTAATGACAACTTTTTATGTTCATTTAAAAAAGTTTGTCATCTAATTCCACTATGCTAATGACAGATATTCAACAAATGTTGGTATCACCATATTAAGAAAATTAAAACTCTATGTTTTACTGGAGAAATGTTTGATTTATTTTGTCAACAACAAAAAAAGTTGTTTTTTCCATAAAACCTGTTTAAAATACGGATCTCAACTCACGATAATTTCCAACTTAGTAAAAACTTTTTGTTTATCTCTACTTTATGAGAGATTCTCAACAAATATTAATAAAAAAGTTTGCACACGAAAGTAGTAAATTTTAATTAGGTGTTTCAATTTAAGTTGACCATCACTTAAGAGGCTCTCCTCGCTAACAATAAGCTTGGAGTCAGCTTTCTAGCGTTTCGATAAAGAGAGGCTGTTAGGGGGGGGGAGGACGTAATAAGTACCAGTAATTCCTTTCGAGTCTGTTAGATAAACGGAGAACTTTCACTTAATGAAGCAACTTTTAGTGCTTGAGACAGCAGCACATCCAGGCGGTACACAAGTAGACACAAGAGCACCAGATTGTGTGCTCAGCAAACACAAGTGTCTTAGCCAACTTGAAAGAGCTGAGAGTGTTTTCTGCTATCGAGCAGCTTAAACCAGCTCAGTCGTGTTTTAAACCCTGACGTCTCTACACAGACATGAAATAAACATGTTTTAATTAATCACGTGACGGGTTTGCTGGTACGAAACGTTATATTCGAACTGTATGAAAAACAGTTTGTAATATGCTCTGGGAATAAAGTGAGTGAGTGAGTGGATAGGGTAGCCTAACATATGTATAAGAAACCTCGTTCTACTTTATCGTGACTTCCCAGAGGAAGTATTGTGATCATCGGACAAGATTTTGATAAAAGTCAACGTTTAGTGACCTCCTGAAGCCGAAATAGTGGTTTCTGCGATGCCGTCTCTCTGTCTGTCTGTCTGTCTGTCTGTCTCTTACTGGGACTGGAGCCTAAACCTTTTTACTGACCAGCTATAACTTGGTATCCAGGGTTTTCATAAAGTTATTCAGAGGAGTTCTTGGAACTAGACATCTTGCCTTAAAATTAAGGGTAGTTTACTTAGTGGCGAAAATAGAAAAAATGTTATTTTATCAAAATAAGATATATAATGGTTTTTAATAAAAATTCGTACCCAGGCACTGGTTAGCAATATATATATATCATCTTATTTTATCATGAAAACTATTTTGAGGGTACGTTTCATACGCGAAAATTTCCATTTCTTATCATATATCCACCCTTCTTTGAGATGCAAAATAACTTAATATTGTAAAGTTGTAGGGCTCTTAGAGATATACAAACTTTATTAAAAAATAATATTTTGTGAAATCAATCTGTTCCTAGTTATAGGCAAAATATACTGTGTGTGTATATATATATATATACACACAGTATATATCTTTGGTAAATGGGGAGTTGAAAATGCTCAGAACAAATAATGTATGTTTCTGTAACAGTGTTTATTATTTCATTTTTGCTCTTTGGTGTTCTTTCCCCCCTCCGATTATTTATCTATAACAATGTCTCACATTATATTCAGGGTTATAAGAATAATTATTTATGCAACGGAGTGAAAACATACGTGCGGCTCACTCTATCATATACGATTTTATCATACTAACGTATATTAAAATTATTTGGTGTCTTCTTTTTATTATTTTACGCAAAAATCATAAAAAACCAATTTGTACTGGAATCTCGCATGGGAATAACATGGGCATCCGGTTTGTATGGCGGCTAGTTAATAATTTACGTCCACTTTTTTATTTCAATATGGCGAATACAAAACACTACTTTTTGTACTTTATTCACAGCTTTATATCTGTAACAAAAGTGGTATTAGAACTGTAACAAAAGTGGTATTAGAACTGTAACAAAAGTTGTTTTAGAAACGAGGAAGTCCCTATTTATTGTCACAAAATCTAGAACAACCGGAAAGAAAAAAAACTGCTTTGTTGAGAGGATGAAATTCATTCCCCAGGTGCTGTTTAAGTTCATCCCCGGGTTGTAACAATTTCACAAAGTAATATAAATAACACGCTGCACCGCACAGACTTTCTCTCTCTTTCTTAAAATTGAGACATTAACTAACAATTCTAGATTTGTGAAACGAAATCTTGTTTCAGAAATACTCCACCAAAGAGCATAAATTAAATAATATACACTTTTACATAAACGTTGGGAAAAGAGCAAAAAAAAAGTTAACAATCATATTTCAACTGTCAAATAAGTCCATAAAAATAAGTATATTTGCTTATAGGTCAGAAACTATTCGTTTTATACTAAATATAGTCCAAATAAAAGTTTTAAATTGTTAAATATTATTACAACAGATTTACAATGATACGTTATTTCGTACCTCAAATAGTTGCGTAGAAATTTCTGCTACTGTAAAGTAACTACCCTTAGAGTCATTTTCATGTGAAAATGAGAGTATCCATGTCGTTTTTAGTGATGAACAATGTCTATGTACAAATCGTATTTGGAGTAAATCTATTATTTTCTATTTTTGTCCTTCAGTAAAATACCCTTAATTTTAGGGTTAGATATCTAATTCCAAAAACCCCATGAGGAAACCTTTTGAAAAACCCTAGATATCAAGTTTCATGCTGATCGGTAAAATAGTGTCTGCTCTAGTCCAAGATACAGACATCGGACAGACAGAGGGAAGGCCTTGTGGGTTTTTTTTTTATGTTTTAGGGGGTCTTGAAACGTCGACACATATATCAAAATCTCGAGTTAGATTTGTTTGACAATAACAATACTTTCTCTCTCTGAGGTGTCTAAAGAAGGTAATACGTGGTACCAAAAGTCTCCATTACAGCCTTGCAGGAGCAACTCAGTATAAATGACCGTCTACACGGAGTCGCACCACATCTCACCGCACCGGCGCGGACCAATCATCGAGAGAGCATTGCTCCGCACTTTTGCGGTGCGGTGCGGTGCGGTGCGGTGCGGAACGTATAGCCACCTATCAACCGGAAATACAATGTTCGGGAGCTTCCGATCTTTGTTTTCATGCTAACCCCTAAGCACTGTAGAGATGGGTGAAACAATGATTTTACGATATCGGTGATCACAGTGACCTTGATTTTAAAAGAGCAATGATTTATATCAGTGATTATTCACAGTGATTGGCAAGTCACTGTGTCATCACTTGTAGAACTAGGCATTTCTTTCACAGCCGTGTCACGTGTGACGCTGTAGTCATTGTTTCCAACATTACGTACAAGATAAACAATATTATATAATTATATACAACAACTTATTGAACAACAAACATTCTTCTTCTTAATTATTAGCTAACTTAAAACTTTATTCTTCGTAATTAATAGCGGTGCGGTGCGATGCGACTCGTCTAGCCACTGGCTAGAAAATGCGGTGCGGTGTGGTGCGATTCGTGTAGCCACTTGCTAGAAAATGTGGTGCGGTGCGGTGCGATTCGTGTAGCCACTGGCTAGAAAATGTGGTGCGGTGTGGATTGGCTCCGTGTAGCCATAGCTTTACATGGCACGAAGAGTAGATTTATTATCAGATCTCCACGATAGCCCCCCTCCACCCCGTACACCCCCTTTAAATGAAGGAGTGACTGTTAGAGAGAGAAAGGAAGGTTTTCGCTTCTGTCCAATCATAGCGATACCGACTGTCCACACGTTTGGAAGAGCGTCTCAGTGCAATAAACGACCAACAGACGGCTGCCAAATAATATTGGGAGTAGACTCCAATTCTCATAAAAAGGTTCTTTTTAGAAAAAGGCAAAACATATGAAGGTTACACGGGGAGAAGGGGGAGAGTCACTTTAAACACAATTCCCAGGAGGACTTTAATATCTCAAATACCCGGTTATGTGGCCGCGTTGTCTAGGGCGCTACTCTCGCAGTAGATTAGACTGTCGATGGCAGCGAGAAAGAGGTTCGAATCTTGGTGGGATGTACTGAGTATTTTTTTCCAAAATAGTTTTCTACTATACCTCTACGCAAATACGGGGACATTTTCTCTAAATTGAGCCTCTCTCATTAGTGTAAGTATTGCATATGCGCATAGCCCGAACGGGTAGTAAGACGTGATGCTAAAAAAATTAGTATTACAGGTCAACGTCGAACCAACGTCCCACCAGTTTGAGTCATCCACTTTAAAAAAGTGTCTGATTCCATTCGAGATACTCGCTTTTAACTATATTATGGGTTAGGAGTGAGTAAGGTAGAAGTTAAAGTAGTTGTATCCACATTTGCGTTGAGAGAAAGTCGAAAAAACCTTGTCTCCCCGTCATAGGCAGTTCAGTTTATTGCGAGAGTGACGCCTTAGACCATTTGACCACCAAAGTGGGTTTAAACCTTTATTAATCCCAAGAGTATAAATGCTTTACTAACAACAACTTTTAAAAAAACAAGACCCTTAAACTTAAAACGTTAGTAAACAGTCTGTAAGATAATTGGGTTCAAATACGAATTGAGTTAAAACGTAATTTTCACGGGATAATTAGTCCAGTGGATGCGTAGGACCGGTGGATTAGGTTAAGTGCTTGTAAGTAAAACTATGTTGTTGTTATTAACAAAGGTTTAATTCAGTTTTGGACCCAATCAGTGGAAAGGGGGAGGGAGCTTTGATCAATGATCAACTTCTGTTCCATTGATCAGTGGAAAAAGGACTCAAGTATTTATTTTTTCGTATAGGAGTTAGTCCAATACCTTAGATTAGTTGGTAGCTTATCCACCTACTGAACTAAGAGGGACAGGCTTGATTCCCGGAATGGCAAAACAAATTATTATTATTATTATTATTATTATTATTATTATTATTATTATTATTATTATTATTATTATTATTATTATTAAGTGAAATCTGAGTTTTACACTTTCACCAGTGATGAATTAACGACCGGGTGGTTAGGTGTTGCTTCTGTTCTGGATTTAAGTCAGTTTATAAATCGTGTGATGATTTATAATCAGTTTTTATCTATTCATTTATATTCTACAAATTTCATTTTATGACCTGTCTTATAGCTTGAGAGTTAACTTATTCTTATGTTGCTAAATTTTACTGGAAGTGAAAAGTAAAAATGTGGAATCTTAAGGTGGGACAGAAGGGTACGAGAGAAAAGGCCAGTGTTTTTGGCAGTTTTTACGGCAAAACAATTTTTTTGGCTTAAATAAATAAAATATCGTTCCAGTAAATATAAAAAAAAATCTTCACGTGGTGACCTCAAAATTTCTTGAATATCTGTCAAGGGTGTCCTGGAATTTAATGCCAACTATTTATATTCATTTAAAAGGTTTATTTATTATCTAATGCTGCTATGCTCATGAATTATATTCAACAACTGTTTATATCACCAGGTGAAGAAAACTAGACTATGTTTGTACTGTTATTTATTTTGACCAAAAAAAAGTTTTGCCATAAAAACTGAAAAAACACTGGCCTTTTCTTGTGTCCCATTCCATCACACCTTAATGTTTAAAGCTTATCCTAAGATGGATTAAATAGACAGGCTATTATATTTGTTAATTACTGTTATAGTGGCATATAATTATTTTTTTAATTGAAAAATGACACCTTGGTACGGGAATCTAACCCGGGACCTTTCATACTTAGTGGTTAGGTTAGGTTAGGCTAGGTTAGGTTAAGTTATGTTAGGTTATGTTAGGTTAGGTTAGGTTAAGTTATGTTAGATTAGGTTATGTTAGGTTAAGTTAGGTTAGTTTAGGTTAGGTTAGGTTAGGTTATGTTAGGTTTATACTGGCTAGTTCATGAAACTCCCGATACTTTATTTCAGACTACAAACAATGGTGATACACTCCAAGGCAGGAAGGCAGGAAGCAGCCTCGGCCTGTAGGCTTTCAGAACGTTGCCAATATAATGATGTGAGTTGCTCGGTTTTTCAATAAGAGGGTATCGCTTTGTGTCGGCGGGCTTTGTCGGATGGAACAGGAAGAGTAGTGGAGCTCATTACAATGGGATCTAGTGGCAGACGTGCCTAGGTGTGGAGATAAAGCTGAGCGCCCCCCCCCCCCCCCTCACACC
>CABFWO010002359.1:39366-66538 GCA_902155825.1 Timema genevievae
TTTTTTTTTTCAAACCGTGTGTGTTAGGGAAGAAGGGGTGAAAATAGTCAAGAGAGGGGGGATTGGTTCAGTGAAGAATTGCTCAAGAAGGAGAAAAAAATTTTTTTTTTTTTTTAGAGAGTGAAATTTTTTATTTCCTGCAAGACTTTCAAAAGTCCAAAGTTTCGAAGGCGAACTCGAAAGGATTTAAAAGAAATTTGTATTAATCGCCTTCTTTCCGTGAGGGTTTGCAACTTTTTTTTTTTTGTCAAGGGAGATGTGTAGGCCCTATCTATATAGCGTACCCCATATGACAACCGAGATGGAAAGAAGTAGTGTACCTGCAAGAGTGGACTAAGCGACACCAGAACCTTGCTAATCCGAACTAATTGGGACAGAGGCTTGTTCCGATTAAGCGGAAGAATACAGGGATACAGTGTTTTCACAAATTTGAAATTACATATATACTTAGCACCGCGTCTTACTACCCGTTTGGGTTATACGCTTAAGTACTAATTAATCTAATGGGTTAGTAATTGGGAAGGTTGAAATATAGAGGAATTGAATCCGCATTTGCGTGGAGGGAGAGTGGAAAACCATTTAGGGAAAAACCTCTCTTAGTTCACCCGAGCGAGATTCAAACATCGATCTCCCCGTCTTCGGCTGTCTAGCTCAACCCGAAACTAGCGCGTTAGCTAACTACGCCACAGTTAAATGATTTCAATCAAATTTTCATGTATTTAACTGATGTATAACACTTGAGATGTACTGTAATAATTTTAGTTACAGGAAAACACATTGTGTTGAATAAAACATGTAAATATTAAACATTTATTATCAGATATCACTTTTTATTACAATTCTCTTTTAACTTCGATCTTGTTAAATAATAAAATATATTTCATTTGCCTTAATTTTTTCTCTATTTTCCGAAAAATGTGTTTGAATTATCCGTAATTTCTGACTCCCAGTGTTCGGCATAGCAGCATTTTACTGTAGGCTGTTTTTCCGGTGATGTCAAGGTCAGGGTTTTGATTCTGGTGCGTGGGTGTTCTAAGGGTGCGGTTTTCCTTCTGTTTAACACGTGATAGTTCATATCCACTCTTCTTCCATTCAAATTCGGGTATATTTCCTCTAAATTCTACCTTCTTCATTATTATCTCACTAGCGTGAATAAAATGGAAACGAATGGTATTAGTGTCACGGTCGAGTGGACTGCAGATAACAGGAAGATCGGGTTTCGAATCCTAGTCCTATGTACTAAGGGAGATTTTTCCCTATACGGTTTTCTGCTTTCCCTCTACGCAAATTTAGGTACACTTTCTCTAAATGCATCCCCGGTCGTACCTAGCATACCAGCGTAATTAGTACATATTAGTATAACCCAATAGTTTCCAACCTTTTTCAGGGTTAAACCCCTATTTTTGTCTTTGAGACAATCGCAACCCCTTGATAACCTACAAGCGTTCATATCATAGGTTTTTAAAATTATTTTTACTGAATCTTACTACCCATCCGGGTTATCTGCATTTAATTACACACGTGGTATTGGTGGAATTTATAGGAAATATATATTTATTTGCATGGAGGGAGAAGGGGTAAACCGTATAGGGAAAAAAATCACCCCCTGCCCCCCCCAAGTCAAAATTTGAATCCTGACCTCATCACCGACAAACCAAACAATTGTGACGTTAAGCCCACGTGCTTGATTTAATTCTGATAAATTATTTCTTATATAATGATTAGTCCTATACGAATACGACTACGATGTCTCGAAAGAGAATCCAAGAGCACAACGGGTGTTTTGTAAGTTACGCTAGCAGCGCCCCTCGGCCCAAAATCGAGACTGCGAAAGTAAACTAAGCGAGCAAATGTCAGAGGGGGGGTTAACCAACCAAAATTAACCAAAATGAACCTAAACACTAATATAACAGGTTTTTTAAAAAAAATTTTAACAGCTTACATCCATATTTGAATTTTGCACTTTCCTTTAATACTTAAGACCGCCTATGTGGTCTGAGTTCCTTGTCACAGAACCCAGAGGTCCCGGGGTTTGATACCTGGCACTTATATATTTGTCAGTGGGTCTGGAACGGGGTCGAACTCGGCCTCATGAGGACAATATGAGGAGCTACTTGAATACATCAGTAGCAACTCCGGTTTATAAAACTTATATTAATAGTCGGAAGGTATGTTGTGCTGACCATATGACACCCTTTATCTACAAATGATGGAACTATCTTCACCAACATGTGGCGACCACCCGGTCGGTACAGCTCGCTTGCAGAGTGTCGCTATGGGGTTTTTTTAGTAATCATTATAATCACCCTAAAAAGAAAACATAAAGATATAACCTCAACAATGGTTGCGAGCCCAACGGAAACATGTCATTATCCCGAATATATATTGAGCTACATCACTCGTAGCTCAGTTTGCAGAAAGATTAGCCCGTACTAACTACTGTACCGTTACCCAGGGGACGCCCGAATGTACTAAACGTACATTATTTCCATGTGCCGATTAGGTGAGGGGAATATAGTAGTGAATATGACGGGGAGGAGCCAATTAATATCTTAACCTAACTTAAGATTAATTAGCCAAACAGGTGACCTGGTGGTCTAGGAGTAAGGTGTCAGACTTCTGTGCTGGGGGTCCGGGCTGCTATCCTCGGTCCCGGCACAGATTTATCTGATTACCAAACCCTTTCCTCACCTCTGACAAGACGTGTATTAATCACAACTTGTGAATGTGTGGAATGTCAGGCTTCCACCGTGGTTCGGATCCCACGTTAAACTGTAGGTCCTCCATTTCATCTCACAATCACTCTATCATTACACATCAGCGCAAGTGCATATAACCCGAACGGGTAGTAAGACGCGGTGATAATAGTATTAATAATAATAATAATAATATTAAAAATAGTATTGAGTGCGAGTAAGTAAGGAATGTAGATGACGCACGGTTGACTCTTGTACCAACTTAATCTGTGTTATTTTTCAAACAGCGATGCTTGGCGCTCTCTGCTGTGTCTTCACGGCACACCATTGTGTGTAGCGGCGGCACACCGTTTGTGAAACAATGATCTAGATAACCCACGAATAAACACAAGTACACATGTTCCTCTAAAACAGAACCCTGTTGCACGATCTACGTCATGGAAATATCAAATCAACGTAATGCGTCCGGCATGTGAGCGTCACATAAATTATTCAGCGAGGAAGCGCTAGTGTAGCGATACAGTCGGTTACCGGAAGGGTTGGTGGGTAGGGGAGGGAGGCAATTTTCAGAGCAAACGAGCTGTGTAAAACGAAATGCCTGCTAGCTCGTTATGTTCCCCTGATCAGGTAAAATGAAACGTGAAATAGGTAAAGATCGGTAGGAATGTGCTCAACCTAGAATTACGGGAGGTGGGTTTATCAAAAGTATTCGGAAGATGATTACTTAGCACCACGTCCTACCCGCATTCGGGGTAGAGGCCTATGTACTAGTTACGCTGATATGTTAAGGAATAGGAAGGTTTAATTTAGATGAAGTGCACCCACATTTTGCGTGTAAAGCGAATGGAAAATCATTTAGGAAAATCACCCTCAGTGCACATGATCGGGATCAAACCCCAAGCTCCCCGTCTTCGGCAGTCTAGTGTATTGCGAGAGTAGCATATTAGTGCAGGTGGTCACAGAAGCGGGTGGGGATGAATTAAACCCGTCATAAACCCGTCACACAATCAAAATAATTTAGTTTTCCGACAGCCTAGCTCAGCTGGTAGCGTGCCTGTCTCCCGTCACAGCGCATGCGCCCCTAAGCCCCAGCAAGGCTGACCGCACAGTACCTGCTGTCCTCCTGCAGAGTGACTAGCTCCTCCTTGAGTTGCTCCTCCATCTCACGGAGTCCCACGGCCTCCTCACGGAGCACGCGCAGTCGCTCTGTCGCGTCATCCACCTCCTTCTGCAGAGACTCGACCTGTTCCCGCGTCACAAGGGGCTGCTGTACCTCCTCAGATCCCTCAGACGTCTTCTTGCGGCCCTTCCGTTTCTTGCTCCCGGCTGTATCGGCAACACACGCGTCACGTCACACACAAATACAGTCCAATTATAATGGAAAGGTCCTTCTATAAAATGTATTTATTTATATTTATTTGAGGTATTTAACGTGCACTTTCTGAACCGACTTATTGTATCAGGACAGCAGAATCTTCTGGGCGATCTCTTTACCTCAAGGCCACCAGGATCAAACTCCTATTATGGTGGTATGGTTAATTATTGAGATATTTGATGTCGACCCACGATATGGCACCAATTAAAGTGATACGGTTTTATATTGAGATGTTGCCCTGTGATTGAGCAGTATTTATAATGATATCTGGGTTTTATGATGATGACGCGTGCATGCTCTACTGCGTACTTGTACGCGGTGATGGGATATGATTATATATGATATTTATAATTATGAAATTAACAATACTTTTGATGTTGCACACGATTTTAGATGAATACACCCTCGGTACTGAAGATATGATATAAAATGACACAGTTTTTGCTAAATTACGGAATGTTTTTGTGTGATATTAGACGTTCCGTGTTCTGAGTACTGTGTGCTATCTAGATTTATGTTACTGCTTATCAATATCTTGTTTTAACGAGCCGCGTGATGAATCAAACTGTTTTTTCTGTGTATCACTATCTGGATTCATGTGCACAAGCTGCTTATATATGACCTACCCCTTGCCTCCTCAGTGTTAAAACTAACTAATTGGAAAACTCCTGGCAACCTGATGTTGTGAAGGCTAGCTTCCTATTGGGTAAAGGGAGTCAGCATGTCACTTGATTTTTCTACATACAACGGAGTTGATCTTTTAAAGAAAAAAAGTTTGAAGCGCAATATATTGAAATTATTTCTGAAGACGCGTGATTCTTCATGGACGAAGTATTGAAAGAAAATTTTACATACAGTTCTTTAAATAAAAATACAATTCATGTATGACTTTTTTAATATATGAGAGGGGTCCAAAACAGTATAATTACACTATTAAAACATATTTTTATGTGGCCAAATTTGATAACATTTGATTTCTCACCGTGTCCTACTAACCATTCAAGCTATACGCTAATGTACCAATTACGCTAACGTGCTTAAGATGAGTAAGGTTGGATTTGGTGAAAGTGTACCCGAATCTGCATGGTTGTAAAGTTGAAATCCATTTAGAGGAAAACTCCTCAGTATGTTATATATCCCCCGCCCCATTTACTTGAGGTATTTAACGTTAGCTTTCTGAACCGACTGATTATATTAGCATATGACCTATAAACTAGCTTAAATTTAGAACAGACACAACATCCAGCCCCTGGAAATTAATTGATCACTGTGAAAGGGGAAACTCACATTTCACTAATGATACATTTTTCGGCTATGCCAGGAATAGAACTCGGAACCCTTAGTTTAGTAGACAGACACGCTACTAGACTGAGCTTAGGTATCGGACTAACCCTCAGTGTACCCAACTGGGATCCGAACTCTGATCTTCTAGCCATCGGTGGTATATTATATTGCGAGAGTGGCACCTTAGACCATGCCACCACCGAAACGGATCCATACCATATTATTAGTGTTAATAGTTAATGACTTAATTGATCTAATTTCACTTATTCATACGTTAAGTTCTGTCAAATAAGTCTCTTCCTATGAAAAGTTGACTGTACCTTTAGTATCCATATTTATATCAAACAGAATTGTGTTAACCTCTTACCAAACGCAGGGTCGTATCAACATACTTATTACAATTTAATTTATCCTAGTGCGGCACAGACATTATTACAAAAAAGTAAATTATTTTAGATACCTCCTAGAATCAAGCTATAGTTATCTTCAATATAAATTAAAGTAACTGTTCTAAAAGTCAGATGGAAATTGGACTCTATACTACACTTAGTCGGGTTAATTGAAAACACACGCAAAGATAGTATTTACCTATTATTTCTAAGTGTCGTATTTAGACCATTATTGCACTAACAACCCCAAAATATGAAATAAATCCCTTACGGAGGGGATGAAAAGATCCTCTACGCCCAAAATCAGAGCAAATGATTGCCTATTCAAAGTATGAACGGACCAATTGAATAAATTGGTCGCATCTGAAAGAACGTATGCAATCCACCAAGCACAAAAGCTGAAGAAATGGCCGCGTAATTCACGATGAGCTGACGATGGGCCATTTGATGTAAAATGTGAAATGTATGACTTTATTTAGCTATATTCTTGTAGTATATTTTTCCATCCACAATAATAAACTGTGCTCTACACGTTTTGACACAAAACTTAGTTTATTCAATGTTCAATGAACATCCTAATACTCCAATATAATCTGTGGCATCTCGAGCTCAAAAGTTAATTACCGCATTTATAAAAGTACGCCGCCTATCCCTATCTTGAGCTATTTATACCCAGCCCATCTCATTATACCCTATCCCTATCTTGAGATAGTTCTATCCAGTCCACCTCATTACACCCTATTCCTATCTTGAGATAGTTCTATCCAGTCCACCTCATTACACCCTATCCCTATCTTGAGATAGTTCTATCCAGTTCACGTCATTACACCCTATCCCTATCTTGAGATAGTTTTATCCTGTCCAACAGTTTTCAGAAAAATGTAAAAATTGCCCCACTCATATCTCTATATAATTACGCCATAGAATAGTCGTCAGCATCCTAAGGCCTACGAGACTAGTTCGGCCCGACGACTGATTTTATCTGGCCCGCAAAATATTTAGCAGACAAACAAATTGTGTCCATGCAAATAAACTAATAATTAACTACCATATTAAACATATAGCGAGGAAGTTTTATGCTTGATATTTTTTTTTCAAACTCGCCCATCATTTATTTTCTAGCCCATACGACCCACGATGTAAGAAAAGTTGCTGACCCCTGCCTGGGTGTATATCACCGCGTCTTACTACCCGTTTTTGTTATCTTATGAAATAATTATACTAATTATTTTAGGGATAAGAAAGGTTATTTTATAGGAAGTGTACCCACATTTGATTGGAGGAAGAGTAGAAAGCCATTTTAGAAAAACCACCCTCAGTACACCCGATCAAGATTCAATGATCTCCCCGTCATAGGTAGTTTAGTCTACTGCGAGAGCAGCGCCTTAGACCATGTGGACACTGAAGCGGGTAGTAATATTAATAATAAACGGATAAGATGACATAATAAGTCTATGCTGTTTTTATTTCGAAAGAGACTGTACGACACCCGATTGCCACCCAGCAGAGAGAAAGTGAAATACATCTCCCAGACAGCAATGCGACTCCCGAGTAGATAAGACACGCCCCATCCGTTTCTAGGGAAGTGTTGTCGGTAAAGTTGGTAACGTCATGATGCCAACCTACCTCCCCACGACACTTCTGACGGTTATATCTTGTTGCGTCTTATTGCGTCTTGTGAGGTTAAGTCGACAGAGAAGTGAGCTCGGGGAGATTCGGCTCATCTCTTGGAGCACCCGGAACTAGAGAGTACCCCTCAAACACGTGAGCACCAAGACTCCGCCATTTTGTGGGTTTTCGTCTCGTGATGGCTTCAAGGTACGATATAGTTATACTCCAATTTTATTATGAATGTACGTCAAGTCTTGTCATCTGCAGCTGTCACCTTTGATAGATATTATAAATACTTATAAAATAACAATAATAATATGTTTAATAATTATTATCAATGTTGACGACAAAAATAATGTTTGTATTTTCTAAAATGTGCTCCTAGAGTTCATTCGCAATTTTTTTTTTGCACTGAGTATTACTACCCGTTCAGGTTATATACGCTTATGTACAAGTTACGCTAATGTCTTTAGGGAGGAGAAAGGTTATGTTTAAACGAAGTGTATCCACACTCGCGTGGAGGGGGAGTGGAAAACAATTTTTGAAAACCACTATCAGTTCACCCAACCAAGATTCAATCTAATCTAGAGTCTATTGCGAGAGTGACACCTTAGACCATGCGGCCACTGAAGCGGGTCGAAATATATATTAAACTTAATAAAAGGTAAGCAAACAAATTAAATCTGTGTACAGGTTTCTATTAACGGTTCCATCTTAGTGAAACGTTACCTTTTATGGTCATATCGCCACAGCCCAAAATGGCGCCGACAGACTACCAAGCTCTTGATAAGTTACTCTATCGTTGGAATATGGTGTTTTTTTTACTAAAAAAAGAAGTTGATTTCCACCATATTTGAGGGGTAAAGAGAGAGGAATAACTCCATGATTAAACCTGAAGATACGAAGCCAAATCAGTGCCGCCAACAGAAGCAAGATATGTCACTGTTACCTACATTTCTGCTAGAGAAAGAACGAAAGTCGCTACTGTACGTTCGATTTGAATAAAGACGACAGGAAGATTAACAGTTTTTTAAAGAAAGGTTAATCAAAAGATTTGTATTGTAAATGAAGCTGGGAAATAAGTAGTTTTTATATAAAAGGTTTATTTTTCATGTTAATACTACTCTTATTATAACGATATTACTGATATTTTGCATAATTCTATATTTAAAATATAGGCCCCTACTTCGAAAATTCAACACGCTGTTAAAAGACAATATTTATGATCCTAAAAATATTCTAAAAGTATTTTTATTATAAAAATGTATTTACTACTTTCTAGTTTTTTCAATACATATATTGGTGCAAAGTAAATAAACAGTGTATATTCGAATTAATTAAAAAATTACACCTATATAAGGGAATCGAACCCAGGACCTTTGTCTTAGCGTGCCAATACTCTTTCACTGAACTATCCAGAATTCTTCTCTTGGTCAGGAGTATTTTTCACACATATTTTAAGGCAGAGACTGTGATGGACGTGTGTATATCTTCTGCCATCATTAAAATCACAACCCCTGGTGACGCGGCTGTGGCTTTATGCTGCCAATAGTGTAAATATATTGTAGGCATACATTCCAAAAGTATATAGGCAAAGTATTTATTTTAGATCTTCTAAAAAAACATAAAAGAAACATTTTCTTCGATTATAGATCCAATAAATTATACTTTGGAAAGCACAAAAAAAAATTTAGTAGCGAACTTTTCATTATTTTACTTTTTATTATTGAATTATTCTAGAAACAACTTTTGAATAAACATTTATAAATCTTAAAATAGCAAAAAAACTTTCTTTTTCTTCCCCTCAGATCTCAAATGGAAGACCGTAAAATACATTCAAAGTAAAAACCGCTAATGGTACTAGTATTGTTAACAGATACTATGGGGGAAAACATTCATCATTAAGAGGGGGTTGTTGGGGGGGAGGGGGTAAGAGATTAAAGGGGGAGGGGTAAGATAATTCTAGCCAACATATTATCTGCCCGTCTCCCAGAGAGAAATAAGTCGATCCACTTTACAAGTCCTCCGCCTGAGTTTCTCATTTTCTTTTCTCTCTTTTTTGAAACGGTCCTTTTGAAATAATCACGAGATTCAACCACAGTGCAATGCGTCACTGAACAATTGCCAACATGTCTGAATAGAAGCTGTGTTTCTCCTCTTTCCCTACCTATGTTGGCAACACTGATAAAATATGGAGGGAAGTCGGGCGGACATTGAAACTCTACCAAGGCCGTCACTTAATCTTCATACCGAGATAAGCTGTCAGATTGGTTAAAAAACTAGGAAGTGGGGGATTTATTTATTATTTGGACTAGATCCATGGTTGGCATTTCTGACCACTCGGCTACCACGACAGATTTTAGTAGACCTACAGTCCAACTTTCATAGGAATAAGCTTATCTGACGGCTAGAAAAGTTGCCACTTTAATATATTCATAGCCCGCTTCAGTGGCCGAATGGTCTAAGGCGTCACTTTCGTGTAGGACTAGCCTGCTTATGACTGAGAGGCCGAGGTTTGAATCTCAGTCAGACATACTTAGTGTTGTTTTTTTCCTAAATGGTTTCACACTTTTCTTCTCTCTTAGTGCGGGTAGATCACCTCTAAAATATTTCCTTCCTCATCCCTACCCCTTTATGGCCCTTCTACAACCAACATACCCGCTCGTTGGACTCGAAATTACGCAATCGCAAACGCACTCGTAATTACTCTTCTCTTAAATACAAAATAGACTATCTACAATAAAAATTCGTAAGAAGTAATTTCAACCAATAGAAACAAACAGCAAAGATGACTATAAAAGTCAAATTCATATTAATGTTTTCAAATGAGAAATAAACGCAAGAAATGGACAATGTTTCATCTCCTCCCGATAAGCGGGTCCGACAGTTCCGACATACGATTGTGCTTGAGTAAGCTATTGTAGACAGACAAAATTACGTTATTGCTTAGTTGCGATTCCGACAAGCGGGTGCGTTTGGTTGTAGATGGGCCGTTAGAGTAGTTATGTTATATGCGTATTGTCTGAACAGGCAGTAAGACGGGGTGAAATAAATATGTATTCATGCGTCAAGTCAGCGGATCTAAAGCTGTCACTTTTGATAGATATTATAAAGACCTGTAAAATAACATTAGTAATATAATAAAATGTTGTCAACGTTGACGGTAAAAATATTTTTTTAATTTTCTAAAAGTTTATTTCTATGAAAATCGGACTGTGTATTTATTTTTTAAACTTGCCCTGTATTGTCGGTAAACAAAATAGTTAGCACCGCGTTTTACCACCCATACTAAACGTACTAAGCATATTTACTAATTGCGCCAAGGTTTTTAATATAATTACAAAAGTCTAGTTCATTACTTTTACTACATTTTAATAATATTTTATTGTTGGTGAAATATGATCGAACACAACAATCGGTGAAACGTCGCATCCCAGTTGGCTCGAGACCAGTTTCCGTCGCTCTGGTGTCAGAGGTTAGTACTAAAACCATGGGTCCGACTAGCAAACGTCTCGAAAGTAGCTGAAATATGACTCTTTCTATTTGGTCGAGTTGCAATCGCGTTATGGTGGTGGACGAAGGCCTTAAGAATTTCAAAATATGGATTTATTGTTTGTATACGAAAAACCAAACTCCAATTTAAAAAAAACTCTGAGAATTGTAGATCTCGAAAGGTTTTAATTTCCTCTAAAATGAAATGAGATGTAGTGTTTATTGAAGAACCATTCAAAATATTATTGCCGTGGGTCAAACTTAATACTACATTTCATACAAATGTGTGATGCGTTATGTATAGCCATAAAAATACACGGGGCACTGAATAGGATCGTTTAAACTATTAACGCCGTGAGATAAATATAATACTACATTTTATACAAATGTGTAATGCGTGAAGTATAGTCGTAAAATACACGGGGCACTAAAAAGGATCCTTTAAACATATGACGCCATAAGATAAATATAATACTATACTTCATACAGTTGTGGGATGCGGAGTGTATTATTATAAAATACACGGGGCACTGAAGAGGATCTTTTGAACATAAGACGCCGTGAGATAAATATAATACTATGTTTCATACAGTTGTGTGATGCGGAGTGTATTATTATCAAATACGTGGGGCATTGAATAGGATCTTTTAAACATCTGACGCCGTGAGATAAATATAATACTATATTTCATACAGTTGTGTAATGCGAAGTGTATAATTATAAAATACACGGGGCATTGAATAGGATCTTTCAAACATATGACGCCGTGAGATAAATATAATACTACATGTCATACAAATGTGTAATGCGTGAAGTATAGTCGTAAAATACACGGGGCACTGAAGAGGATCTTTTGAACATATGACGCCGTGAGATAAATATAATACTATATTTCATACAGTTGTGTAATGCGAAGTGTATAATTATAAAATACACGGGGCATTGAATAGGATCTTTCAAACATATGACGCCGTGAGATAAATATAATACTACATGTCATACAAATGTGTAATGCGTGAAGTATAGTCGTAAAATACACGGGGCACTGAAGAGGATCTTTTGAACATATGACGCCGTGAGATAAATATAATACTATATTTCATACAGTTGTGTGATGCGGAGTGTATTATTATAAAATACACGGGGCACTGAAGAGGATCTTTTGAACATAAGACGCCGTGAGATAAATATAATACTATGTTTCATACAGTTGTGTGATGCGGGGTGTATCATTATAAAATACACGGGGCATTGAATAGGATATTTTAAACATCTGACGCCGTGAGATAAATATAATACTATATCTCATACAGTTGTGTGATGCGGAGTGTATTATTATAAAATACACGGGGCATTGAATAGGATCTTTTGAACATATGATGCCGTGAGATAAATATAATACTATATTTCACACAGTTGTGTGATGCGGGGTGTGTTATCACAAGGAAACACTTCCTATAAATATGATCTTCCTAATTCCTAAAGACATTATCGTAATTAGTACACAAGCGTATAGCCCAAACAGGTAGTAAGACGCGGTGCTAAATAAATTATAATAATGTCCGTACTCTCCTTCACCCCTTTCTGAAATGTTATTTTATTTATCTCTAGGTTTCGTCTGACTCTTTAGAAACTGTCGAGACAGCGACCGACCTATCAAGATGGTGGAGAAATAGATTGAAAACAATCACCGACCTTCACATAAGAATATATCGATGTTTTGACCTTGAGATCGTTCCAATATATCACACACAGTTTCTACCGCATCGACCCTTCTTTTATCCACACTTTCAAGAGTTGGTTTTTTTAGCCGTTTATTTTTATTTTATTTTTTATATTTCTTGTTCCGCTCTGATAAAGACTTGATGTTTTATTTAGCTCCCGTTTGAAAAATGTTTCAACAAAATTTAAAAGACTGGTCTCGCGTTTACGATTTTTTTTATATATATATATTTTCCAAGAAGTTCCATTTCATGTTTCTTTGAGGGTTTTTGTTCGTGATACAAAACGTAATATTTTTGTCAGATTAAGAATTTCCTGAAAACTCAGTAAACTTCTTTTTATCGTATCTGCCTACCCTTCCGGACTATCCACGTTTATCTACAATAATGTGGTAGGATTGAGTAGGGTAAATGTAAGATAAAGGTATCCGAATTTGATTGAAAGAAAAGTTGGTACGCCATTCAAGGAAAATCACCTTCAGTACACCCTACTGGGATTTGAGCTCTAAATCCCCCCATCACCTGCCATAAACTCTATTGTGAAACTAATTCCTTGAATTATGAGACCACCAGTGCAATAGAACTTTTGTTTTAAAATGTATTAATAATAAATATATGATACTGTGCACCATTTACTGCTCTTTTGCCTAAAAATTGAGATATTTACTTGAAACTTGTAAGAATTGGGAAACGAAGTAATATACATTGTTGCAGAAACATCCCGCCAAAGAGCATACATGAAATAATATACACTGTTATAGAAACATACATAAAAAAAGGTAATATCTCTGTTGACCCCAAAGAGTCTGATAATTTTCCAGTCTTCTATTTAAAAATATAACTGACAATATCTGAAAAACTGTTGCTTTTATAAAAATATATTTCCAATAAAATATTTAAATTTGTAATAGTACTACAACTTTACAGTGATAAGTTGTTTCTTATATTAAATATTTGGGGAGATTTGACAACAAATAGAAATTTTAGAAAGTACCCTGAACGTCTTTTTTTTATAGAAAAACGAAAATTTCCATTTTGTTTGTAATGTCAAACATTGCCTGAATACAAAATTTAATTAAAATCTTTGAAGCAGATTTTGAGAAAATTGATTTTTTTTCACATGTCTCCCTTAAGTAAACTACCCTCAATTTTATGGTTTCCTATGTATAGTTTTTTTTAAACGGGGGAATCTTAATAAAACCCCAGATACAAAGTTTTAGTCCGACCAGTAAAATGCTTTCAGCTCTAGGCCGAGGTACAGACGGACAGACAGATGGATTGATAAAACAACTTTTTCTGGTTTCAGGTCATGAAACGTCTACATTTATCAAAATCTTAATTTTTTTCTTTTTTTGCGATCTGAGGTGTCGAGAGAGAAAGTAAAAAAGTTGTAAATTTAATTCAGAGCAATTTTACCTTCTCATTGTTTTCCAGAAGAAAGAGCACTTCTAATTATTATTAATTTTTTATCACCAATTCTTACTACCCGTCCGGGTTATACGCTTATGTATTAATTACGTTAGTGGTTTTAGCGATGAGAAAGGTTATATTTAGAGTAAAGTGTATTCAAATTTGCGTTGAGAGAAAGAGTGGGAAACCATTTATGAAAAACAACCACCTCACTACCGGGATTCCAACCCTGATCTCCCGGTCACCGTGAATACAGTCTAACACTAGAGTTACACGTTACGACCACGGGTTAGGTTACATTAAAGTCGTTTTAGTAAATTTTGTAACTTCCAGATTACGTTTATTTCCGCCGGGATCCTAATATAGTTAAATTCTTGATCAGAAGGGAAATGTTGAGGTGGACAGTTGAGTTGGCAGCCCTGGTGCGCAGACACACGGGGGCGACATTAACGAGGCGATAGAGAACAGTGTTTATTTTTCGAACCAATCCTAGTAAAAGCTTACAGGTGTTTCCTACAAAGCTCAGCTTATTGTGTTAAGAGGGGAGAGGGGGTTATTTCCTCTCCCCCTCTCCACCCACATTTTATTCCGTTCATTTGTTTCATTATGGTGGACAGTCGTACATCTGTGCGGGGAAATTAAATAAACAAACGGTAGAACTATTTTTATTCTTCCTTATTAAAATTCGCATATACAGACGTCTATGATATAGGCCTACTACAAACCTCTTTTCATACAAAGAGCCTTTTAGAAAATACAAACATGTTTTTTTCTGGACCAACATTTAAAACATTTTATTATATTATTATTGGTGTTATTTTATAGATGTTATTGATAATATATTATATAAAAACCGCTTCGGTCGCTGCATGGTCTAAGGCGTCACTCTAGCAGAAGACTACCGTAAATGAAGGGGAGATCAAGGTTCGAATCTCAGTCGGGTGTGCTGAGGGTAGTTTTTCATAAATAGTGGTCCACTCTCTCTACATGCGAATGCGGGTACACTTCCTTTGATGTAAACTTCCTAATCCCTATAAATATTATCATAAGTAGTACATAAGCGTATAATCCGAACAGGCTATAAGACGCGTATTTAAAAAATCTATCAAAATTAATAGCTTGACGTATGAACACGTGAAAATAGATCTAATACTTTTATAGCTGTCAAATAAGGTTAAAAATAAAACTAGACAGTGTCTGACACTGTCCGTTAATTTTTAAATGACAGCCTTTAAAAAACTCCATGGCTTTGTCCTACCGACCGATCGGCCGCCGCCATTAAATGTGATAGTGCCAAAACGATGGTATATTCTTATTTATTAAATAAATCGTTCCCTTTATATTCATTTTGAATAAAATTATTATTATACTTTTGAAAAGTTACGAATATTTTTAAAAAAAATCCGTCATCAGTCAACTATCTTAATTTTAGGGCTAAAATCCAAATCACGATTTCACCTCAAGGTGTGGGCGGTCATAAACATCTAAACATCAAGTTTGAGAAAAATCTATTAAATTTGTTTCGGCTGTAGTTCCAGATACAGACAAACATGAGGTCAGACAAACAGGCGGGCAAACACAGGGCCAGACAGACAAACAGGTGGGCAGACACGGGGTCAGACAGGCATACACAAGGCTAGACAGACAGACATGAGGTCAGACAGACAAACAGACGGGCAGACACGGGGTCAGACATGTGGTCAGACAGGCACACACAAGGCTAGACAGACAGACATGAGGTCAGACAGACAAACAGACGGGCAGACACGGGGTCAGACAGACAAACAGGTGGGCAGACACGGGGTCAGACAGGCATACACAAGGCTAGACAGACAGACATGAGGTCAGACAGATAAACAGGCGGGCAGACATGGGGTCAGACAGGCATACACAAGGCTAGACAGACAGACATGAGGTCAGACAGACAAACAGACGGGCAGACACGGGGTCAGACATGTAGGTCAGACAGGCACACACAAGGCTAGACAGACAGACAGAATTGTAAAACCTTTTCTTTTTTAAGTTGGGGTGATAAAATATAATATCGTCAAGACCACTCATCTATGCTACAATAATATAGGCTATATTTGTTTGTAAAACGTGACGTAATATCCTGTTTGTCGCTAATAAGCTGCGTCTGAAGTGGTCGGAACTGCAGCGACCGTTGTCTGCATAGTATTTACAAAGGACCTATACTTGTGTGAGAGGGTCATTCTATCTCTCTCTCTCTTTGGTGTAAGGGATGTTCCTAACAGATAGGGCACTTATTAGGAGGGGTTAATACCTCCCTCGGAGGCTGTATTATCTGTGACAAAATTCGTGCCTCCTCTTCCTGTTCCCCTACCACCTAAGCAATATTATTCCGTTATCTTCCTATTAGCAGTCGTCCAGCTGAGCTTTCTGGGCTTTTCCGGTTCAATTTGGTTCGCACTGTATTGTGATGGGCAGAACTATGTTCCCTAACGTTTCTTCGCTCTTTGGGGGATGGACAATGCCACCCTTAGCAGACGCGGGGCTTTGGGCATATTTCATTACAAAGCCACCTGTTATCTGCCCACCCCTCTACAAAATATTATTTGTTTAATGTTATCATAGTAGTTTGCCCCTATATACTAATTTTCGGATATATAAAGTATCAGTAAGCGCCCTAAAAGGTAAACATATGTAATAAATCTAATAGTTAATGCGAGAGGCCGGGTTTATATACATATAAGGGTGCCCATGTGGGTTTTCCCAATGGGGGGTGGATCGGAATCTCATCTGCCTGAGGTGTGGCACTCCCCCATCCTTGAGAGAAAATTTCAGGAATTTAACCTTGTGGGAAGAAATTTTAGAACATCTGAACAAAACTATGAGCTAATTATATGAATTTTCAAAACCAATTTTCGCGACAGCAAAAAATTTTTAAAAAGTTAACAAAAAATAAAATGTGGTTGTAGCTGAGCCCATTGAAAATAAACATTATATTTCTCACAAGTTTATTGAACAGAACAAAAAGAAAACTGTTGAAAAGGGAATGGGAGGAAATCTACATTTTATTATTTTCATCTCTGTTAACTCGGATATTGACGATTCAAAGTTTGTTATAGAAAATTGCAAATACACAATTTTATTTTTTCATAAAAACTAACAAAAGAGTAAATATTGCAGAGGGATAAGGGCCCCACCCCCTTATCACCCACTATGGGGGGCGCCCATGGGTACAAAGAACAGCTGTTCCAAGTTTTGATAAAATCGGTTCACGAGTTCAAAAAAAAGTTATCAGTGTTGAGCGCAAAAAAAGTTTGTATTTTATAAATGACTCTTTCTACTAAAATTAGACTGTAGGCTATATATTACGTGCTATTGGTTGAAGTGTCCTAAAAAGAGTCTTGAGCTGTATATTCACTAAAATACCACAAAACGTCTGAATTTAAACTGGGCTTTATTACAAACTCTGTCACTTGGACAAACAACAAAAGTTGACTTGGGTGGGTTTTTTTTTACCTGATGTACGATGAGCTACTTTATTAGTCCGATACCTTATCTTAGTCAGTAGCGCGTCTGTCTTCTGAAATAATGACATGGCTGTCTTCTGAAACAATGACATGGCTGAAACATGTATTCATCGGATGGACAGTAATTAATAATTAACGTTTGGGTGGAGAAGGGGGGTGTGTATATAATCAAGTTAGTTTGCAAGTTGTGTTCAGAAAATATCAGTATGTTAGTAAGTTGAACGTTAAATACCCCAAATTTAATTTTTTTTAACTATCTTTATGACCGAATCTGTGACCTAGTGGCTCATGGCTTAGTATCCAAAGATCCTGGGTTCGATCTCTAGCACTTCCAGACGTATCTGTGAAGCAGTGATTCTGGAACGAGGTCGACTCAACCTCGTTAGGACGAATGAGGAGCTACTTGAATAAAGAAGTAGCGGATCCAGCCTAAAAAGCTGAGATTGTGCTGACCACATGACACCCTCTATCCGCGAATGTCGGCGCTATCTTCAACAACATGCAGCGGCCGCTCGGTCGGTGGAGATTATTTTAAACTATTTATTATTATTATTGTTAGTGCGATTCTCAAAGGACTATTTAATTTCCTCTCTAATGCCTATTTATTCTTGAGTTCCCTTTTCATCCTAGCCCCTTAGCTTATAGAGTATGTTTGAAGGGAGAGGGGGAAGCTCCGGAGCAGATCAGACTATGAGCAGAGGAGGAAAGGAAGATCCACTGTCCCGAAGTGGAGACAGGATGAAATATTCAGGAGAGAGCAATGTGCTCTTACAAACTTGCACCGGGACAGTTTTCTTGACATTGAACAAACTAGGGAGAGAGAGAGAAAGTTTGGCGTATGGATACATTATTATTATTTATTAGCACCGCGTCTTACTAACCGTTCGGGTTATACGCTCAAGTACTAATTACACTAATGGATTAGGAATTTGGAAGGTTGAATTTAGAGGAAGTGAACCCGCATTTGCGTGGAGGGAGAGTGGAAAACCATTTAGGAAAAACCCCCCCCAGTTCACCCTACCGAGATTCGAACCTCGATCTCCCCGTCCTCGGTGGACTGGCTCTACACGACTTGCGCGTTAGCCAACTACGCCACCGAGGCGGGTCGTATGAATACATTAAAATAGATCTGGTAGCTTTCCCTAGCTTTCATATAAGGCTATTCGTAACCAAATCGGTATTTACTTAAACAGCCTAGGCCACATACAAGGTATACACGAGACCCTCAGACTTCAGGTTAAAATGGTTGCTCTCATTACAAGAGTTTGAGTCCTTCAACAAGGGGATCATTGAGTGCAATCAGGGAGAAATTTTTAAAAAAAGCTTATTTTAAACATGGTTTCACTAGAGAAAGGACACAAATATCCTTGAGTCAATCGGCGGGATTCCAGAAAGCTAGGTTCAGGTAGCGACCTAACCCCCCCTTCACATAATCCTACCTCACAAAGTTTCCTGTCATAATTACAATGGTCCCTTTATAATGAACGTGTTAAAAAGTGAGTAGTTTAACATTAACTTGTACATTTGTGATTTTTATCACTTAGCATCGACACTAGCGACCCCCAGTGTTGATGGACTCAACTTGGTTCAAGGAGCTCAGCGAGAGTTCCATAAGGCTGAGGATCTGGTATATTCTTGTCTGTGGCCAAGGCACAGCATAGTGCCTAAAAACAAAAGTTGTTTTGTATATGACGGCCAAGTTTTAAATTACATATTATATAATTATATTACTCATCAAATGCCGAAATGAGTATTACAGAATGTTCAAAATTAGGATTAAAAAAAAAAATAACCTGAAAGAGTGCATTTGTGTACTATTTCATTTTCATCTCTTTGGTTCAATATTTATTGTAGGCCTAAACTAAACCAGTCAAAAATCAAACACTATTAAATACAGACATAGCTAATTCATTTTAGGCTCAGTTAAACTCTCACCAAAACATAATAAATGCTATCAATGCAAAACTATGTTAAAATAAATCAACTCCAATCTTTGTTGAAATATTTACCTTTTGGTGGCATCTTGATATGATGATTTGGCTTTATAGTTTCTAGGGTAACTAAGCAATAATTGATTAAATAAAGTGAGATTAAACTTCACTTATTTACTCAAAAATACTCTCTTAATTGAATGGATAAGATGAGAAAATAAAAGATTCCAAATTTTTGCAATTCTAAACGAGATAGACGTTTTGTACTAGACCCAAAGCTGCATCATTATGGTCTAAAAGTAGGAAAACATTTCATTTCTGAGTGATGTAAGCAAGCTCTGCTATATTTGAATGAGGCGTAAAAGGAAAATATTCTAGGAATGTTTCCCTTCTTGCACGAAACGTAGTACAGGTGAACAGGTGGTTATTTTCTACATCCGCAGAGTGCACTGGCTTAAGTTATCTAACTTCTAAAAAACGTGAACTGGTAACCTTAAGAATATACTAATTAGTCTTCTTGAACAGCTGTTTGTGGTGTTAGAGTATTTGAGGTTAAGTTTTTATTTTGTTGGTTTGTTATTATTTGTGATTCGTAAGTTTTAAAAAAAAAAGTTCAAAATGTTAAGAGCCAGATAGTCTTAGGAAAGAGATGAACAGAAAAAATGTGAGATGAAATTAAACTAGCAAGAAACAAAGTTGATAAGTTTGTTGCTGAGAAAGGTAAGATAATGGAGAATTAAAAAAATTGTGAATGCAAAAAAATGTGTACTAATAGTTTCATCACAGAAGAGAGAAAAAAAAAATGTAAAGTGTATATAGTGGGATACCAAAAAATGAGATGCCTAATAAAGGGGTTTAATAAAAAAAAAACGAAGTAGCAAGACACAGGTATAAAAGTGAACAATCTAAACCATTCTCATCAAGTTATAAGTATTTTGCAATGAAATATGGAACACCTTTTGAAGTTTGCCATTATGTATTTATTAGTTTACATTCAGTTTCACGTAAAGTTGTGTTTTAAAACCTATTTGTGATTTGAGACAGTATAAAATTAATTTTAAATTTATTTTAGAGCTTTAATACAGCAAATAACCATTTCAGCTCTATCACAATTTATAGTAAAAACTCTACAACCTAACTCCAGACCAATAATTTAATACTTAACTGAACTTATGGATATTGCAATGAACTCATCATAGCAAAACATATTTACATTTAGTTGCTATTCCTATTTTATTTTATATTTCCTTTTTAAGTTAATATTTTTGTACAAAGATTGAGACTAAGGAAAAGTTGGTAAAATGCATCAGCATTACTAAATATAACTACATACAAATACAAAAAAAATTGTAAAACTAATTAATAGATTGCAATGTTAATTGAAATGGGATAAATTAGTCAAATGAAACACTATTAACATAAACCAACACATGAATTATAATTGAATGAGAAACATTACAGCTTTCAAATCAAAACATTACAAATATGGATAGAAATTCATTTAGATCTTATAAATTATCTATAAACCACTATAATTTGGGTTCTATAAGAATTCATTTAACGAGGGTAACGAGTTGTTAAGCTGCCTTATTTAACGAACAAAGGTCTCAATACCATCATTTAATACTGCTACTGGAGTATATTTGACTAATCATTAAGTATAGGCTGTTCAAATTCTCAAAACCTTCAAGATTTTTCAGATTCAAGGATTGGAAAAAATTTGAAATTTGAAATTTAAAAAAATTCCAGATTAAGAATATAAATATTTTGCAGACCTATTTATAATTGTTTACTGGTGGCTTTGCCCAACATCACTATTAAGGCCAACCTAACCCCAGACCAGTAATTTACCACATGATATTAAAAAATCTGAAACATAGAAAAAAATCATACTAATCAGAAATTTATCATCTTATGGATGTCATCTTAAAAAAAATGAAAATCATATGCTTATATAAAATGAAAATTTGATCTCGATGAAAGTTGGATTACCTATCTAATACTAATTAATATTAATATCCACTCAACCATATTTTCACGCAATGGTGGGATCTGACTAAAGCTAGCCTAATGTAAACCCTGATTTTTATAAGAAGCCCACTTCCGACCACTGATAAGTCACTGAAAGTCACTAAAGTTTGACACTCTAGAAATATGTTAAGAGATTTTTTTAATATCAAATACTTACAATAATGCTTTGTTTGGTTAGTAATGTAAAGATAAATTTCACAGTAATCCATAACAAACTAATAAAGTAATACAAATGTAATATTTTTATTTCTGCCACTGTGGCAATATGAATTTCCAGTTTTCAAATAACAGGCCTCTTATGAAAATCAGACTGTAGTTTACTAGGGTTCAAATTTTGATAAAATCTTTAACTAATTAATAACATAGTTTTTTTTTTCCAATCCTGACCAAAGATTGTTATGCGCTCTCCTTAATAACTTAATTTATATTAATAACATATTACATCAGCTAATTATATTTAATTTAATTTTGTATAAATATTTTTACCAAAATATTGTTTTCGTATTGGCATCAATACAACTCTGGTGATACAATTTAGCAAAAGGTGTACAAAGCTTCAAAAATTCGAAAACTTTTAATTTGTTTCAAATATTTATCAGCTTCGACTTTTTAACTGTTTGTTAGTTTCTATTTTGACTCAAAAGTAAATTTACATATTCGATAGTTACAAAGCTTCATCAATTAAATTAAAATACAAATGAATGTTGTAATTTTTTTTTTCTGTTATGTACACCAACAATTTATATTCACGAAAGAAAAATCTAAAATAGTTAAATTACACATTGTGATAATTAGCTTATCAACTTAGAACAAAATATGTTGACCATGTTTACAATAGAGAATTTTGTAAATTATATTTAATATCTAAAATCTTATATAGTCATAGAATATATTATGTTATTTACAAACATTAAACATTTTTTCAAATATTAAAGTTTTTATTCAGTACCCACTACAATTTAGAATAAATAGTATTTTGGATAAAACTATGACATTGAACTATCGATTATACATAAAATAAGTAGTTTTGGCCAACATGGAATATTTGACGCATTAATCTCACAACTCAAGAAAGCAGTTACAAAGCCATTTGGCTTTTAATGATTAAATCAAAGATATACACAAACAGCTATTGTTTAACTATACATATTTGTTTTGTTTGAGAAACTGGTTTGACTTTTTATAAGTTCTCTACATTCATATAAAAAATATACAGAATGACAAGTTATTAAATTATAAACACTAAATAGCAAACTAAATTTGCCGATAATAAATAGTCACAATGGAAATATATACACTCATAAACAAAATACATTTTACTTTGAGATAATACCTCGTTCCTAAGAAATAGAAGTATATATTTATTTAATCAGTCTTCCAATGTACAGCATCAGTCATAAATTTATTACACAGTAGTTGGATAACCAATTATCCTTATTTCTTAATAACTCGAGTGGTTTTTTGTTTGTTTTTCTATGTTTCCAATGTTCCGAGAGATTCTTAACAATGGAGATAATTTTTTAGGAACATTAGTTCAAGTTGTTTGCACTAGTGGAAAAACATTAAGTATAAATCAAATCTTAAAAGAAAGATAAAACATTCAAAAAATAAAATAACATGTGCATGAAGTAAATTATGGTATACTCCTATACTGTGGGTAGCGTGCAATATTAAAATGTTAATATTAAATAAAAATCAAAAGCCTGTTCTATTTGGGGGGAAACCCTCATACCCAAAAACTTTTTTTTAAATTATAGTTTCAATTTATCTTATAATAAAATAAATCAAAATTTCATATTTTATTGAATGTCTTTCTATATATATAAAAATAAAATAGGTTTTTAATTAAAATAACTCATAAAATTATGATTATGGCACAGAATAGAAGTAATTACAAAGTCCAAGTAGTCATTTTTTTCCAAATGTTGGAATGTATAACCTCCCAAAAGAAATGTAGAAAGCATTCTAACAGATTATTTAGCGGTGTAGCACCCTCCGTCCTCCCCCATATGCACCCACTACCTGAACACTCAACTCTCTGTTTATGAACAGCACAATTCGTACAAAATTACATGGAATGATTTTTTAAAAAGGTGGCTAATGAATGCAAGATACAAATAACAAAGTCTTGGAACGAGTTTTGTTCAAAAATCGAGAATTTTATGTATTGGAACTTTTAATATTGTTTTATATATAATTCCCGCTCACTAAACATTTAAGATAATATCATACACAAGATTAATTACTCCTTGTTACATACATTTATCAAAGCTTGACGATATTTTCTCTTATTAACATTTATTCAACTAGTGTATCATTCGCTGGCGCTATTTTGAAAACAGTTGAGAAACAATCATTAATTAACATTTGATATATTAGCTAGGTCTGTAAGAACGGACAGAGACCTACCATCACTGTTTGATTACCAAGACCAATGAGAATATACGTTGCAAGTACAGTGGAAGAAACAAATGGCCGAGACGGTTCGGGCACGTACCAAAAAAAATTACAAATAATTGCACAGCATGAACATCAACGGAGTACATTCATTTGAAATAAACAGAGAGCCCTTCAACAAGCCTCAAATGAAACTCTAAACCTAGTATGAAAACCTCTATATGATACACCGAATAAATAGAGGGAAAAAATAGATTACAGAACAAGTTTATCTTTTGAGGACTAAAGTATTTGTTATAATACCTAAGGGTGGGTTCCCACAATGTCAATTGTTCGACTTACGAACGCATCAGTGTTACATAGTAAAAACCATCGCTAAAGAAGCCCTTGCTCACTCACGACTTCTACCCGCAGCGGTTGTATATTTTCCAGCGGGGCGGAAGACCTAGGACCCCTTCAGTTGTGTACAGTCATGAGCTTAGATAAGGTCCAGGTGAGTTTGTCATGAGAAAGTGGAACCACAGCTGAGAAAGCTCACAGTGGTAATGTCCAAAATAGTGGACAACTGTGACCGGTCAATAAATTCAGACAAATACCCAGTCGTAGAGTTAACGCCGTTCGAACACACCTTAGGGGAAACAAATGGATATAGAGCCTAAAAACAAGAGAGTTATTCTCGTGTAATGTTAACTGGTAAAAGTCGTACAGCCCAACATGCCACTAAATTTTATTTTTTATTGATTCTACTCATTGCTGACTATTATAAACTAAATGGGTGTATATTGACTGACACCTACTAACAAAGAGGTAGCTAGATGCGACTTGCTTGTTTCTAACTCATACTGTTATTTACTGTTATTGTTTTAAGTGGTCCAAACGTGTAATTAACTAGGGTTGTGTGAGTGTTCAAAACCTTGATTAGCCAAATGGTAGAGCATTGGTGCGTTAAACCAAAAGTTCCAGGTTCTATTCCTGTGTTCAGGTATCATTTTTCAAATTTACAAGTATTAAAATTTGTATGATCATAACTTTCCCCCCAAAGTTTACTATTATATATATATGTGTTAATGGTTTATGCCTGGATCTATTATAGAACTACAACTTGATTTATTTTCAGTACATATTACTCTATGTTTTCATACAAACTCAACTTAGAAATAAAAAATACCTTCTCCCACAACCCTAGTATTAACTTTTTTTATACATATATACATCTATAGCAGGGTGTCTACTGAATCATGTAAGCAAGATTTCAATACTTTCTAATAACATAAAAAAGTAAGCTCACACACATCCTTAACACTACTATAAGTCTCACCTCTTGCAGTCTTTATTACTCATTTCAAATGGAAAATGGTGCCAAACAGCTATATTAAACTAATCATTGTAAGAAGAATAGAAGAGCAGGGCCTACACACTTACCATAAAACTACAGGCCTCAAAAGTTTACAACTAAAACACAACACACTTATTTCACGACTTTTTAATTACTTTTATGATCAAAATCTTATTTCACGACTTTTAGACTAAATCAGACGAGGGAAAAAAAAGTATCTTGGCTAATTTTAGAATCAAATCTCATGCCTAAAAAAATGTTTTAAGTCCAATCCGAATTGAATCTCATCCTAAGTTTATTTTATCAAGTTGAATTCTAGTCAAATTTAAAGCATACAAAAATTGGATCAACTATTTTACTTAAAAATAGATTCAGATCTGAATCAAAACATTTTTGGATTATTTGAAAAAAATAATTTAATAAATAGTACTAATCTCAAAAAGTGAAAAATCAAATAAAGATCACACCAGTTTTTTTTAAGGATATTACAAGATATTCTGTCACATACAAATCATTCCCCGTATCAGTGTTATACCACCTGACACTCAAGTTAATTTCTCTACTCACTCTACAGAACTACTGGTTTCTGGTCTGATTATATTCATTTGTTAAGTAAATATGAAATTTAGATTCAAATTTTGAGCTAAACCCATCCGATCTGAATTTAAAATTTATTGAGATTTGAAATTTAGAAGGTCCACACAGGCTTAAATATAATCCAAAGCAAGCGCCAACCCTAATGTCAAAATGAACTCTATAAACTAACTATTTACTTTATTAAACATAATTTGTATTTTCAAAGAAAGTTTTCTCATCTCGCTCTCACGTCTCGATAGTTTTTCATGTTCTCGTCCCGAATTTAAAAATTGGTTCTCGCACATCCCTAGTAGACACCCTGTATAACATTAACATCTTAAGGTAGTTATAATAACTAAAGCTACAAATAAAGAAAAAATGGCGCCAAGCGGCTATTTTAAATTAAACATTAAAAAGTGGATAGTAGGGCAAGGCCCACACATTTACCAAAAAACTGTAGGCCTCAAAGTTTACAATTAAAAACAAAATGTATGAAATAAAGTGCATTGAGCAAAAAACAATTTGTAATAAATAAAATGATGGAATAGTAGGGAAATAACTTAATAGACACAAATAAAAGTAAAAACACTAATACATATTTACACACACTTCAATATATCATTGCTATAGTCATACTATAGCATCGAAATATTGGCGTGTGTGTAAATATGTGTTAGTGTTTTTACTTTTATTTGTGCTCTATTATTTTCCTACTATTCTATCATTTTATTTATTACCAATTAAAAACAAAACAAATAATTATGAGATTTTCAGGGTACATCAGTCTGCTTCTTCAAGCATTGCCATTCTATCCTCTTTTCAATGTCTAATTTAAGAACGTTACAAATAATTATAATAAACATATGAACCTCTTTAGTCTTGTATTATCCTAAGAATGATGAGTAGATTTGTTAGAATGTTGATGATATCAAGATAGAGGTTCAGAGAAGCAAAGATATACTCCTCGGGAGAGATCGAGTACTTGTGGGAGCCGCCAATCATCAGCTGAGTGTCGTACACCAGGTGCAGGCAGAAGAAGAACGCCCCCACGGACGCAAACACGAGGACGATGGTTTTCCCCGGGACAAATATCACCACAAAGCTGAAGATGGTTAGTATGATAAGACCGACCAACAGTGCCCCTCCCATCATGGTGAAGTCCCACTTGGTTTGGAACGCAAACAGCGTGAGACCGAGAGACACCGCGGCTGTCAGACCCACCGCCATTAACACCTGCAAGTATACAAACTGTGGTTTAGGAGACTTGTAGATTGTCTACAAGTTTCTACAAAGGGCGGGAAGTCGAGGAGGGAGCTATCCATAAACTGTGTCAAGCTAATTTGGGTTTTTTTTCCACCCCTTTCCCAGTCACAATTTTGTAAACCCCTCTCCTAATAACACATCACAATATCACACATCTTCCCCC
>CABFWO010002359.1:75100-104889 GCA_902155825.1 Timema genevievae
AAAAAAAATTAAAGAAGGTATGCTTGAATCCCTCAAAATCTATGGTAATGTCAAGAGATTCGAGATTTGTAAAGATATTTTAAAAATATATTTAATACAATTATGAAGTCCTTGATTTGATATAACAATTGTAAGTGTTCATGTTATTTTTGACCTATTACACATGAAAAACAAATTAGCATTTTTCAATGGCACCTAACCTTTAACAACTTTTACTAAATTAAATCTTGAATATTTCCACTTTGGTCAAAATTGTACATTTTAAGGAATTGAGTATTCAAATATGGATTTAAGATTAGGATTCGGGAAATATAGATCTTGACCCATCTCTAGGAAAAAATGTTCTAAATTTAATCAAAACATGATTATTTCCAAGTGTTATTAATTAGTTATTTGAGCAGAGTAAATAATAAATATAATTTAGAGCCAATTTTTGCTAATATTAATTTTTTCTTAGATTTTTTAAAAAAAATCAAGATTATTAAATAAAAGTATTGGTTGGACCTTAATGAATTTTTATTAACATATTGACTAATTTACTATTATTTTATTGGTAGATAAGTTGGACTCTTCGAACGATGACTCTGAAGATGATGATGATGATGATGAAACTAAAAGTGATAACAATAATTCAGCACAAGAAGGGAATTCGAAAAAAAATGAACCAAATGATTTAGAGCCTGTAGAAGTAAAAGAAAAAATGAATGAACCCAAATCAGATGATGATGATGATGATTATGATGATGATGATAAAGAATCCATCGAAGACAAGAGTGAAGACAATATGTCCGACTTGAAGCAGGACTCTGACAGCGAGGAGGAAAAATTAGATGAGCCTGGTAAGTATATGAAAATTTACTAAGCTAATTGCACTAATTGCACCTTGAGCCGGGAATCGATCTCAATACTCCTGGTTGGCCAGAGAGCCTGACCTTGACCTAGGGTCAGCAGTATACTTGTTAAAATTTAGAGTAATTGTATTGCTAAGCTTTTGTTGCTGTGTCATAGTACCTTTTTTTTTATTAGTCTTCTCTAAGTACACCTAAGTAAAAATAAAGGTTATGGGGAAAAATAAAGCATGTATAGTTGTTTAGTACTGATAACTGAATTTATCTATGCTTAAGTTATACAGGTGTTAGGAAGCTCATAACCCAAACTGCACATATCATAGTTGGTTTGAACCAAAAGTAATACAAAACACCTGTACACTTACACCCAAAAAACTATACTAATACCATTAAATTGTGTTCAAAGTTTAGGCGCACAGTGCCGGGAGAGCACAGCTGTGCAAGCATGCATGTACAACAGGTTGCATAGGAGTTAGGCGTGTGGCACTACAGACCTCGACATCTTGTAGCACGGTACCAGAACATACCACAATTAATAGTAAACAACACACCAGTCCATCTAGAAATGCGAAAACATTCTGCGCGTCATCATTAACGATCCTACATCACAGAAAGTGCTTGTCATTATTACATGTGCAGTGCTGCGCACCTAACTTCTATGCAACTTGTTGTACATGCATGCTTGCACAGCTTTGCTCTCTTCTTCTTCTTCTTCCTTCAAAATATTTCAAAGACGCAAAGACTATTGTGGGTGTTGAAGTCGAAGTAAAGTTGATTTAAAATTTGACTTTGATTCTAAACTCTACACTCCTAGTAGATGGTATTTATAGATATGAGAATTTTTTTTTTACCTTTTATTTGTCATGCACAAATGTTGACAACATAATTTCTTTCTAGCTGACTCCAAAGAGCAAGAATCAACAGTTATTGAGAAACATTTGATGAGTGAGGACAGAGAAGAACTTCCGTACACTTTTCAAGGTAATTAATTATTTACAAGCTTTTTGTTTAATAGTGACAATTTACACACACAGGATTCGAAACTGATACCTTCTGCTCTATGTGATGTTGCTCTACCCCAAAATTATTCGGATTAATCTTTTATCTAAGAGTCATTCTTCATTAAATATTTAAGGAGACGAGTTTGTATTTCATATATTCGCCACTTTAAATAATGATTAATGAACCATCATCATCATCAAACAGTTTACAACCACTAGTTAGGTTTTTTTGGGCTTATCATGTCTTAATAACAAAAAATTAGGGCTGTCATATTTGATTCCTCGATACCCTCGATTCTAACTGATATTGAAAGAATCGAGAATTGATCTTAATATTATGATTCTCGGTACTTCTATTCTTAGCTCTCAATAAAATTGGCATCCAAACAAAACGGCAACATCCAAAATAGGTGATAATTGATTACCTCTCATATTAATTTAGCTGCCTGCAAATTGTAAATATACCATAATGGCCCGAATATAATACAACCCTAAAATTTTGAGGTGATCTATATGAAAAATAAATGGTCTCGAATATAATACGACCTGACATTATGAAAGTATCAAGAGGTAAAAACTTCACAAATTTGACTTTTTTTAAAGTAATAGTTAAGTGAGATTGTCAGAATATATTAATAGATTATAAACAAACAATTGATATATAATATGTAGACTAGGGGTGGCAATTTTCCATAATATATCAATATATATATCATTAATTGATATATCACAACATGTATATCGAAAGCTATGATATTCCTATCAAATTAGAATGGCTGCTCTCCTGTAATTATTTTCTTTGTCGCTTTTCAATTTTGAAGGTATTATTTAGCTTTTTGAATAAGAGAAGTTTAATAAAAATAGAACAAAAATCGATGTCGGTAACTTGGTGGTCTAGGGGTAAGGTGTCGACTTCTGTGCTGGGATCCAGGGTTCAATCCTCGATCCTGGTACAGATTTATCTGATTGCCAAACCCCTTCCTTCACCTCTGACAAGACGTGTATTAATCACAACTTGTGAATGTGAGGAATGCCAGTCCTCCACCGTGGTTCGGATCCCACGTTAAACTGTAGGTCCTCCATTTCGTCTCACAATCACCCTACCATTACACATTAGCGTAAGTGCGTATAACCCGAATGGGTAGTAAAAAATTGTGCTAATGATATTAAAAATCGAGATAGTTAGTAAAAATGAAGCAAAAAACCGTTATATTTATTTCAATTCACCTAGATTATCGATATATCGTTGCCAAAACTTCATCACTAATTTCTGACAAGCTAACGTGCTTAGGATCAGATATAGCAGACGACTTGAAATTTTTGTAATGTGTGAAATGTGTTCTTCTTTCCGTTATAAAATCCGCAATTTATTGTATTAATTTTGAGTTTATTTGAATTCTTGGTTTTGATTTTGATTTTCAGTTTTGAAGAATTTTAGTGTGTTTAATAAATATCTATAAGATCGTGAGACTTAAGTTTCAAACGACATGTGTTGTAATGATCGAGTCAAAGTTTCACTTTGGGAGGGGGGGGGGTATGATGTCAGTCACGTCAGATTTTCTATGCAATAATGCTTGGAAAAATAATTAAAAAGTAAATGTTCAAGAATCGAGGTTGAACTTAAGAATTGGAATCAAGAAAAATAGGTATCGTGACATTTATACTAAAAATCTTTTTCAGGTCCTAAATAAATTAATTTAGATTAAGCTTAAGTTTCAGCTTCAAAATTGGTAAGTAAATATATGTTTTGCCTTCCTCCAAAAGTGTTAAATTAATGGTCTGGGGTCTGGATGTTAAGTTTGTGATATAATTATGTTGGGGCTGAACCACCAATAAACATTGTTAGAGTTTTAAAATATATATATTTTTAATTTGAAATATAAAAAAAAATATCTCAAATACCCTTCAGGATTCAAAGGACCCATTATTAACTAAAATACTGATTGAAATAACAATTTTGATTCTTTTGAAAAATCACTGGAAATAATCAGGAATTAAAAAGGTTTAGTGTCATATTTATAAAAATTGAACTATAATAGAGAAGAAACCTCAAATCCCTTAATATTTGACAGATTCAATAGTCATAAATATCTCAAAAAATATCTCGATTACAATTATTATGAAGACCTGCACTTGATATTATAATTTTAAGAAATTGATAAAAGGTATTATATTGACTTGTGTAGTTGGAAGAGAAGCAAAATCACAAAAAAAAAATTATATTAATATTATTAATTTAATCAAAAAATGGTGCTTTTGTTGTTGTGTATGTTGTATTAGAAATGACAAACAAAATATGATTATTCAGTAATACCAATTCTTAAACAACTCTTATTTTTTTGATCAAATTTTAAATATGTTCACTTCAACTAAAATTGTACATCCTTAAGGATTTGAGGATTTGAATTTGGATTCGAAAAAACCTAAGATTCATATTAAAGCTTCAGATTTGAGAAATATAGGTTTCAACCCATCTTTATAGTAATATAATTTTTGTTTGACATTCTAAAATTGTAATAAAATCATAGACCCGCTTCAGTGGTCGAATGGTCTAAGGCACGACTCTCGCAATAGACCAGAATGCCATTGACGAGGAGATCAGGGTATGAATCCCGGTTGGGTGAATTGATGTTTGTTTTTCCTACATGGGTTTCCACCCACACAAATGTGGGTACAGTTACTCTAAATTCAACCTTTCTTATCCTTAACATATTAGCGTAACTAGTACACGTACACATATGTAATACAAATGCGTAGTAAGACACAGTGCTAAAAAAAAAACCTATACACTAACCATTGTAATAGATCTATTTTATTTGCTAACTGAGTGTATTTGGACAGTCCCGGCCAACTATGAGGGACTCCAGGATATTTTGACCAATCGCAACTCTGACTATCAAGCCGTCGTTGTCGAGAGAATGGTGAAGTGTAACCACCCAAGTCTCAAGGAAGGGAACAAGGACAGACTGGCCAGTTTGTTTGCGTACCTCTTACAACACCTCAATGATGTGGCAGCTTCGCAACAGGTAAGTTGGTTGCCGACAAAATTAATACAGTAATAGGGGGTTTATAAGGGGTGACCTGGTGGTCTAGGGGTAAGGTGTCAGACTTCTGTGCTGAGGGTCCGGGGTTCAATCCTTGGTCCCGGCACAGATCTTTCTGATTGCCAAACCCTTCCTTCACCTCTGACAAGACGTGTATTAATCACAACTTGTGAATGTGAGGAATGCCAGGCCTCCACCGTGGTTCGGATCCCACGTTAAACTGTAGGTCCTCCATTTCATCTCACAATCACCCTACCATTGCACATTAGCATAAGTGCATATAACCCGAAGGTTATAGTAAGACACGTTGCTAATAATAATAATAATAGGGGGTTTTAAACACAATTATAAACAGATTTTTGAATCAAAAAATGACACCTGGACACGGAAATCAATCCCGAGACCTTATGTTTAGTATGCCAATGCTCTAACTACTGAGCTATTGAGGAATCGTTCCGTACCCAGGGTACTCATGTTCAAAATTTTATTATATTCACTACTAATATGAGTGAAGAATAGCCCTGATCAAGGGACGATCCCTGGATAACTCATTGGATAGAGCATTGGCGTACTAAGCCAAATGTCCCGGGTTCGATTACCATATCCAGTTGTAATTTTTACTTGTTTGAATATTTTTTCGTGGCTAAGTTTTTACACATGTGTTATTTAACTACCGAATTAATAGGGTAGTTCTGTGGACAATAGTTTAGTTTAAGTGCATTCACACCTTTTAAACATTTCACAGGCAGAAGAAAAACTTGGATAAATTATGAAAAAAAAATTAAAATTTCATCAACTATGACATATTTCAACCTATAATTATTTTTAAAATAGCCATTAAACATTATTTTAACACCCGTCTACTGATTAAATGACATCTTTAGCGTAATCTGAGATAAATTCAGATATGTCAGCATAAAACAGAATGTTGTGCTTTATTTATTTTTCTAAAACTTTTTCCTATACCAAGATGCAATTTATGGCTCAATTTAAAAATCGAAGTTGACCTCTGTGGATCCAGATTCAAAGGTCCCGGTTTCACTCCCCGGTGCTCGCAGAATATTTCTGTGAAGCAGTTGATCTGGAACAGGGTCTACTCGGCCTCGTGAGGACAAATGAATAGCTTACTAAGATTAAAAGTAGCGGCTTAGGTCTAGAAAACTGAGATTAACTGCCATAGGGTTTTGTTGTGTTAACCAGATAACAACCTCTACCCTCGTAAGTTGGCACTATCTCTGCCAACAGACAGCGGCTACATGGTCGTTATGGCTTGATTCATGCTGATGCCATGGAGTTTTTTTTATGTGACAGCAACATTTTTATCTTCAACTTTGCTTCACATTTAAAAAGTGACCATCTCACACCCATACATAATAATTTAATCATCTGTCTTAACAGGACGAAGAAAAGGGGGAAAGCTGTTTCACGGTTCTTGACCGGTTGGCGCCACACTTTTATGATCTGGCACATTTCGAGAAAGAGAATGCGGTGCGTTGCGTGCTGGAAGTCTTGAAAGAGAAACAACAAGACTTCAGGAAACATCCAAAAACTTTCCCTGATTTGGACACTGTGAGTTTTTGCGATTAAATTTATCCCTAGAATTTGCATGCTTGTGAAATCAGTGCTTGGATTAGCTTTGCTCTTAAAAGTAGAGTTAAATCGAATTCATTATTTTACAAATCCAAATCTTCATGTAACTTTCAAATATCAAATTTGAATCCGAATCTTGGAAAAAATTATCGACCTCAGAGGAAATAAGAAATATAATGGACCAGGAATAATATAAAGTAGAAATAGTGACAAAATGTAAACATTCTTTCTTATAATCAATTCATTATTACATTCATACATTCAGTTAAGTGTTAATTTACTGGTCTGGGGCCTGGTTGTTGAGCTGTGCTCTAATTATAATTGGTTCTGAACCACTAATAAGACTTTTTTCTCCCTTTTGTGGGTTTTTTTTCCTATTTTTTTTTACACTCTCTCCTGATGAGCTCTGAGAGAATAAACCTATGTCAGGGGATTGGGCGGTAACAATCATTCATCTTCAAGAGGCAGCCATTACCTCTTTGTCCAACGGGAGCATTATAACATAGCAACTAATATTTGGAAGAAGGCACAGGAAAGGTGGCTAGACACATATAAAAGGTAACAAACAAAATATCACTTTTACAATGAAAAGAAGAACACAGTTTACACTTTACTAGGGGCTTGCGAAGTCCACTATTTCAATTCGAAGCAAACTCGAATCGAATATATGAAATATTCTTGAAGCCAAATCGAAGTTTAAATATTTTTTTGTTAGTTTTTTACACTAGAAAAATATTTTATTGTTTATTAAACTTTATGTATTGAAATTACTTAGAAAATGTGTTATTGTACTTATTGCTACTTATATTTCATTTTGTAAGAGCATAATTATTTTAAGGTTTATTCTGGCAAGATGTTAACCTACACTTGTACATTTTCTTGGAAGTCGAGAGTGTTGGGTTGCCATCCTGCTGAGGATAGCATATATCTCATATAGCTTGCATCCTGTTGACAAGCGAGCACGATGCGACCGATGGACCTTCCTGGCTTGTTAGTTGGGCACATCGAGATCAGCAAGTTTGGGTGATAGAATAAAACTGTTGTTGAGTGTTTGGAACCATGCTGTGTGCATGTGGGTCGGTATCTAGCAACGACTGACTAACGATGGAATAAAATGTGATCCAGTGGTTCACCCCGCGGGAGGGTCAATCGCGGGTTGATCGAGGAAGGTTTGCGAGTCCCACTATTGCGCCTGTTCCCTCGTCACGGGAGATCTACCCGGTTACTTATGTAGTAGTTTAGACACTTGAATAGATTAATAAATATACATTATTGGATTCACTCTTAAGTCTCACTCCCCACGAACCATCCCTTCCAACCCCTACCGCTCGGGGTCCATCCCAACCATGTAAGTGCCTACGGTGCCGCGGTAGTAGTGTAGTTAAGGTTGACTACCGGGCACCTAAATAAAGTAGTGACCTGACAATTTTTAATCTAATAAATCAAGTTATATTACAACTTACAATTCAATTACATATGACTCTTTTCAAAAAATTATGTTTTATATTATATATAAATGGCAATAATTGACCATAAATCGAGTATTTTAGTTGTCAATGTTTTATTGACGAAGCTTCGAAGCGGAAATTATCTTCAAAGCAAAGTCTAAGCTGACATTTGTTTCGAAGTTTCGAAGCTGAGTCAGAACTTCGCACAACCCTACACTTTACATTGCTGCTACTGGACAAATAGGTAATGGCTGACTCTTGAAGAAAATTGATCTCTACTCCCCAAACCTCTGACCTAGATTTAATCCTATCAGAAGGAATGTAAAACATGCAACACAACTTCCTAAAAGAAGAAACCAAAAGAACGCACACGTTGCTATATTAGTTAATATTTAATGATTAAGTAAAGAATTTATATCTTTTAGATTTCCAATCTATTATTTTATTTTTCTCTTTTTTTCCCCCTTCAGCTGATTTTCTTCAAGCTTGTGTCGCTGTTATTCCCTACTTCTGACTTCCGCCACCAGGTTGTGACACCTGCGCTTGTGTTTATGGGACAGTTGTTGAGTCAGTGCCGAGTCAAAACAAAGGCAGACATAGCCAAAGGATTGTTTGTATGTACATTGTTTCTTGAGGTAAGTCATCATCATCATCATCATCAACTGTTTCCAGCCTGTGACCAGGTCAGATTAGTAAATTGCCCCCATTTCACTCTGTCCTTCCACTGTTTGTCCTCTTTTATTTGCTTCCATTCTGTTCCTTCCATCTATTTCTAGGTCTCCTTACACTATTTTTCCTCTAAACTTGATCATTCTCCTTGGCCACAAACTCGTCTTAATTAGAGTTTGGTCGAATTCGCTATTTTACCAATCCAAATCTCCATTTAACTTTTGAATATCAAATTTTGACTCTGAATCTTGAGGAAAATTACCAGCCTCTGAGGAAATAGAAATATAATGGAATAAAAAAAAAACAGAAATAATAACTAAATGTTAAAAAAAAAGTCTTATTTAAGAGTTAAATTACTGGTCTGGAGGCTGGTTGTTGAGTTTGTCCTATAATTATATTGGTTCTGAATCACTCATATGCAGTATTAGAGCTTTAAACCCAATTTTAATTGGAAAAAAAAAGTTTGTCTTGAATATAATATTTTCTTGAATCCTCAAAATTTGAATACCCTTAAGTATTTGAGGTTTCCACTCCTAGTCTCAATCTAAGATAACCATTTCTGTCTCTATCCTTTGAAGCTCACACAGTTATTTTTTTTTTCCATCCATTGCAGTTTCCACCCTAGGTCAGTTTTTTATTCAAGTCATATATTTTCCACTACTAGCTTATTAGGCATGCTATAGCTTCATATGCATATAACTTAAGACTAGGACAGACACAACATCCAGTCCCCAGCCGTTAATTCATCAATGCGAAAGGGTAAAAACCCATATTTCATCAATGATAAATTTTTCAGCCATGGCGGGAATCAAACTCGGGACCCTTAGCTCAGTAGACAGACACTCTACTGACTGAGCTAAGGTGTTGGATCTTATCAATTTATTTATCTACAATCTAGCATATAGACTTTTCTTTCTACTCTTGTCTGATGAAGAAGGCACGTGATATGCTGCAGCGAAAATTATTGTTATGTGCTTTGTTTTGTTTTAATTGGGGATGGGTCAGATCCGAAACCTAAATTTTCTTTCGAATCCGAATTAATATCCTTTAATCTTTAAAAATATATGATTTTATTTAGAAGTAAAATATCAAAAATGTAATATTAAAATTTGTTCAAGGCTTGGTGCCATTGACAAATGATATTTTGTTTGTCATGTCTATTATGTCATAAACAACAAAGAAAACACTTTTTTTTTTTAGTAAAATAATTATATTGATTTAATTTTGTCCTTTTTTTCTTATTTTGTTACGCTCATAACTATACAAGTCTATATAATTCCTTTTACAATTAATTGCTTAAAATTGTTGATTTTAAGTCGAAGTCTTCATAATATTGTATTTGAGAAAGTTATTTTTATATCTTGAATTTCTCAAATCCAAGAGGATTTTTTTTATTTATTTTTTTTACTTTTATTTCATGATAAGATATTTGTAATGTCTTTTAAATCTTTTAAAATTTAAACACATGTAAAATGTCATTATGCAAGCACAGATCAAACAGTGTTATGAACCCACCTCTGTGGCTGTGTGGTCTAACCCGTTACTCTTGTGTTGGACTAGACTGCCAGAGCCCGAGGTTTGATCCCCGTTGGTCGCACTGGGGGGGTGGTTTTTCCTAAATGGTTTTCCACTCTCCTGCCACACAAACGTGGGTGCATTTCCTCTAAATTAAGCCTTCCTAATCCCTAACCCGTTAGTGTAATTAGTACATAGGCGTATAATCCAAACAGATAATAAGACGCGATGCTAAAAAAAAAGTATATGAAATATTCTTGAAGCACGAATCCATCATTATTATTACTGTTGAAGCTAGAATTATTTTTTAAGTGTGTTTTTTTTTAAGAACTGCGTCTTACTACCTGTTCAGGTTACACGCCTATGCATTGATTGCACTAACGGGTTAGGGATTAGAAAGGTTTAATTTAGAGGAAATGCACCCACATTTGTGTGGAGTGAGAGTAGAAAAGCATTTGGGATGAGCCACTCGACCGGGATCGAACCCCAATCTCCCTGTATTCGATAGTCTAGTCCAACACGGCGCTTTAGATCATGCGCCCACCGAAGCGGGTTTTAAGTGATGTCAAAGCGTTGCACAACCCTAATATTTTTAATGTTCATTAACTACGCCTGTTTGGCGCCATTATTTTCCTCTCTTTGTTTTAGCTGTTAATAAATATTGAATTGATACACTGTTTTATTTCCTGGTAGTACTGATGTTCTTTTCCTCTCCAGTATACAGATCTTTCCAAGCGATTCTCTCCAGCAGCCATTAGTTTCCTGCATGGTCTGATTCAGTTGGCGGTACTGAGTCCAGCCAAACCTAAAGGCAGAACCGCTAATATGTTGGTGCTATCCCGAGACATGAGGTGATTCCTCATAAAATTAACTACAGTCCAATTTTCATAGGAAAGGCACTTAAAAAAGTTACAAGATATATTATCACATAACCATATGTGAAGTCATGTGAGATGCAGATGTTACTTTTGATAGATACATTAAATATCTATAACATAACAACAGTATGGTAAACTGTTACCAGTGTTGGCCACAAAGAAATATCGTTTGTATTTTCCAAAAGGCTCTTCCTATAGAAATAGGACTATACTTATCTTCCTAGAACAAATTTTATTTATATGTGCGCTGTATACATTTTACTCTCAATTTTAAGGTTCATTTTACTGTAAAATCTATAATAAAAGTGCCCCTGAATATTTTTGGTATCTTAGCGATTTTGAATAGTTTCCACATAACATTTACTTCATGAAGTAAAAACATTTTTTTCTTTCGAGATTAATTTGAGCCATATAATGTTTGTTTCCTGTTTCTATCCATCTTTTTTGTACCTTCATACAAATTTAATGAAACATAAATAAGTAACCAAAAGTTACTCGCTTCAATGTTCAAATGGTCTAAGGCGTCACTCTTGTGTTGGACAGGCCCGCTGAAGACGAGGAGATAGAGGTTCGAATCTCGGTCGGGTCTACTGAGAGTGGTTTTTTTTTTCTAAATGATCTCCCAATCTCCTTCCACGCAAATGTGGGTAGATTACCTCTTAAATCCTTCCTTCCTCATCCTTAACATATTAGAGTAAATATCATACATGAGTATAATAAGAACAAGCAATAAGACGCGATAATAAAAATAAACAAGGAGTTTCCCTCTTTTATGAAATCTATCAAACTAACATATTAGAATCACTATTTTTCTCTCTCTTTTTTTTCACAGTGAGGAAGAACCGCCAGACTCATCACTGATGTGTTCCTCGGACCTAACTGACAGCATTCCTGGCGATGATTACTTTAAAACACGTGCTTTACACACGACTGTGAAACTGTTGTCAGGATTCTTGTCCCAGTTGGACGAACTACCTTCGTGTTATGAGGTGTTCAAACCCGTCTCCTGCATCTTGAGTAGACTAGACAACTCAAAGTATCCACCGGATATTCAGAAAGATATCGCGGGTCTCGTTTTAAATATCGCTGCTTTGGAATCGAGGAAAATACAATTGCTCGTGGTTGAGAAGAAAAAGCCTAGGGCTTTGCGACTGTACGAACCAAACATAGAAGAAATGTAAGTAGCATTTGAATTAATTGCAAAATCTAAATAGTTGGGGTGTGCGAGTAGGTATTTTTTGCTTCGAGTCGAGCTCAAATCGAGTCTGAGTGAAAACATAAGATTTTTTCTAGATTGAGTTATATAAAGCAATATTTATACTAGAATTATCTCAAATCGAATTTCCGCATTGGATCTATTTATAAATCATAAGTAAAAACATAAATTTTTGAAATGAATTTAAAAAAAAAATTTTTTTTATGTAATCACACAAAATATGATTTTTAAATCTATTTAATGTAATTTTGCAAAAGTTTGTTTAACCAGACAAAGGGAAATATTGAAGGATTCTCTTTGCTATGAAATAATACCTAAAAATTGAATCAAATTAATTAAACTCTGAATTTCTGAGGAAATATCAAAAATTCTGACAACTTAAATTTTTTTGAGTTAATTAAAAAAATCGTTGAGTTGAGTTCAAGCAGCTACTAAAACGTGATTCAAATTTGAATTTTCGAGTACACGCATACCCCTACTAAATAACCATTTAAATGACAAAGGTTGTATGAAATCCACTTTTTCGATTCAAAGCCAATTTGAATCGAAAATATGAATTAATCTCAAAAATAAATACTTTTAAATATTCTTTTGTTGATTATTTAAGTCTTGAAAAAATATTATGTTTTTTTATTTATATAAATTTATGCATCAGAATAATTAAAAAATATATATATTGTACAGTTGTTTATAATATTTGATTCAAATATAACTCAAGTTATTATCACGACATGCAATTAAATTACTTCAGACGAATATTAGTTTGTAATGTACATAACAGCTCAAAATGGCAATAACGGAACATAAATGAGTATTTTAACCTTCAATATTTTTACTGGTGAAGCCAGAATTATTTTTGGGCTAAAGTCACTGATAATTTTTCGGGGTCATATGATGTTTCCAAAGATTCACGTTTCCTTATAAATGACCCAAGATTTGAAACTTTGATTCAAAATAAAAATTGAATCAATAAATTTAAAACAAAGTCATGTTGTATTATGTCAAGAATCGCTATCATAAACCAGTTGGTTAGCATTTAAGTTTGACGTTATCGCCAGTACTTGATACATTTGGACTCTTAGCAAAGGTAGTCATCATCATCATGAATTGTTTCCAGCCTGTGGCCGGATCTTTTTAGTAAAATGCCTCCATCTCCCTCTGTCCTTCCACCACTCTTCCTTCTGCACTCTCTTCCACTCTCCTCCTCTCACTTGCACACTTGTTGCTATCTGTTCCTCCCATCTTCCTTGGTCTTCCTTGCGGTCTCTTCCCTACATACTTCATATCCGTTAATCTTCTTGGAATCCTCTCCCCTTTCACCCTCATTACGTGTCCAAACCATCTCAATCTCGCTTCCTCTACTATCTCATGTATTCCAACATCCTCATTACGTGTCCTTACCATCTCAGTCTTGCTTCCTCTACTATCTCATGTACTCCAACATCCTCATTACATGTCCATACCATCTCAGTCTTGTTTCCTCTATCAAACAAATGTAATCAAGTTTTAAGATACCTTATTCATTATATTTATCGAACTTTCAATATAATATGGTTTCTGAAACCAATATAGAAACTAATAACCAGCTTTAAATATAAGTGTAGTCATGGCAGACTGTAAACAACATTTATGATAACTACATATTTAAATATGTTAAAGATTGTATTCGTATTTGTACAGTATTACCTTTAAAACTGAATTTAATATCATTTAAAGTAAATGTTTCTTCAGGAAAGTGTGGTTTAAGACTTCACTATTTTCAAACAATAACACTTTTATTCATAGAGACATGTTTTCGCATAAGAACATTGAAATAAATTGTTCAATCTGTCGTACCCTCCCCCCCCCCTCCACACACACACACACACACACACATACACACACACAATGTAGCAGATGATAAACTTGAACGTCATGCTTTAGTCCTTGGCAATGTGTATGTGTATGTCCATACAGTTATACTATAGAGATCAATGTATTGTAGACAAGGAAACACTACGAGAGTGACAAGAGGGCGAGTCTAGTCACTAGTTGTAGACCGGGCCTATAGAGTATTGTCCTCTAAACTAACCATCTACTAAACAAACTTATCCTCGTGTTTAATATGTCTGTCTGTTCATGCAGAGTCCGGTCGTCTTGAATTTGACGAGTTCATCACACTGGCAGCCAAGTTCATTGTTGAGGAAGATGCGGAGGCGATGGAGAAGGAGTTGAGGGAAGCATTCCGACTGTATGACAAGGAGGGTGAGTGCGGTTGTCTTAGATCAACTCTGAGATGGTGCACTATACGAATTATTATTAATTGGGGTCATAAATTATAGCTTGCCATATCCTTACATGTGGAATGTGTAAGAAGCAAAGTCTGGTAAAAATATTCTTTTTTACTGCTTGGTAGACACGTTCACTTCATCTACTCTGCAAAGTAGCAACCTTTCTTTGACAGTTACACTATGGCCCAAGCTACATCATAGTGGAAACAAGCAAGCTAAGCTTACTATCTTTCCGGGGTAAACGAAGGTTAGGCCTACATTTATATAATTCCTGGCTTAGGCAAGGAAACTGGTAAGTATAGTAAAATTCAGGTAGGAAGAACGGTATTTAACAGTTATAAAAGTTACTTAAACAATTGTAATATATTCATACTTCAAGTCATGTGATCTGCAACTGTCACTTTTGATATTTAGATGATCAATAACTTAAAAAGAATATTAATAAAATAGTGAATTTTATCATTGTTGACTGCAAAAAAAAAGTATTTTATAAACTGTTCTTCCTGTTAAAATTTGACTATAGTATATTATTCTGCATCGGACACTTGTCAAGTGGTCCACCCACTACTGGACAAAGTTTGAGAACCACTGCGTCCAAGCAGTGGATATGGGTTAGTTATGGTTTTAAAATGTACAACATGATCATATTTTAGATGTAGATCCATATTCAAGGATATTTATGCAGAGTGGTGGTGAATGACTCTGGCAATTGTTGCAGGAAATGGCTATATCCCCACGTCATGTCTGAGGGAGATATTAAGGGAACTTGATGACCAGTTGACGAGTGATGAGCTCGATATGATGATTGAAGAGATCGACTCTGATGGCTCAGGGACAGTCGATTTCGATGGTAACTTTCAAGTAAATTTACTCAACACTGTTATCCCCTTTATCTTTGATGACACTACGATCTCAATAACTTTAGTTATCAGTTTTTGAAGAAGAATTTTTTTTATTATTTTCTCAGTTGATTATTATAAGGGAACGTAAGTGCTATGAAGATGAAAATAGTTAAGGAAGCTAGTCGCATCACTGTCATTAATGACACGATTTATTTAGAGTTAAGATCGCCTTAGCAGCTTACATCACTATTATTAATTTATCATTACTGAATCAATGTTATTAGTAAACTTGGAACTTAGTTTGTATTTCTAACCATTATATCCGAACATGACTTATTCATAGCCTACAAATTAAGAGGTGGATTTTAGTAAATTATATTATCATATTAAATGAATACCATGCATGAAAGTAACACTTCAGAACTTTTAATTGAGAATAAATATTTTATTACTTAAATATGATACGGTGATATTATAGTTGCTTTATTTGCTTTGGTTGTAATGTTTCTCTGACTATATAAACCACATTAAAACTGTGTAACTCCGAATGATTAGAAATTGTGTGTTTAGAAACTAGCTAATAGTAAGAAGGTTTACGGATGCGCTCCAATGGAAATCCTTAATTCTCGATGATAATTTTTATAAGTGCAACTAAATATAATATGATCTAAACGTATATCTCCACGTAAGTATTTTAGTTTTATAGTTACTCTGCTAGTGAGGATTGTTTATTGAATTAATTTTAATAGCATATATATATTTATTTCAGAATTCATGGAGATGATGACTGGCTAAATATTCCGGTCCTTCCTGGTGGGCCAAATGACAACCAAAAGACATTGACTCTTGTGTTGTCACATTTATGTATTTATTTTTATGTCTCTAATTTTTTTTATGTTTTATTAAAGTATGTCGTGTGGGAAAGAAATGTTTGTAAGCTATTTTTTCACCAAAAAACAATAAAGATATATTCCAAATAAATGTAATATTTATTAGTGTCTTATGTTTCACTCGCCATCCTGGAAATACACCAAGTTTAGCTGATAACAAAAAGAGAGAGATGTAAAGATATAATGCACTCCGTTTACCCTGAAAGATAATAGTTCGACCTAGATGGATTACACTATGCTTCTATTTTATAAGCAACACCATAGTGGAATAATTCAAGGTATAAGCTTGCTACCTTCAATTTAGAATGTTCATGAAGAATCCTAATTGGGTGAGGTTATTGAAATCCATACCGCTACCGTAGGTCACGAGTCACAGAGCCAAATATTAATGAAGTCAAAGAAGCTATTAAGAAGTTAAAAAAGAATAATGATCCGGGTAGCCTATACATTTAATTCCAAAAGAGTTAATAAAGAGAAGCGGTGAAATGTTAGTAATATAAATTCATGATCTGCTATATTCCATTAATTTAACCATAATATATTAGCACATGAATGGAAGGAAAGTATTAAAAAATAATAAAAAAGGAAGATCAAACAGAGTGTATTAACTATACATTCCTCTTACTACTAGTACTTTTAATATGTTACAACATTTTATTTAACGTAACTATAGTGAGATGGATGCCATATGCAGAGGAAATAATTGGGGATCCTCACTGTGGACTACAACGAAATAGATGAACAACGGATCTTTATGTAACCATTCCAACTTCCCAGTATATTCATCTCTTTCTTGTCCAGATATATTTCCAAACCCCTTGTTTTCGAACACCCTAAATTACAAAGAAAATTTAAATGATTTTATACTCGTGAGCAAATAATTATTTTAGTTAATATTATATATGTTACAAATAATGCCGTTTTGTTGTAAACTATAATTATTTTTCTTATTACCATATTTTGGGTTAGGGGCTCTAGTTTTAAAAATTAGTAGTTTATTTTATTTAGTTCATTATCATCTAAACCCGTGTTAGGATAATTAAGTGTTTATTGCTATGGAGAAGTTGACCTAGACTAGTGTAAATATTAATATGTCATAACATATCGTCAATAAGTGAAGGCTGACATTAAACATAATGTTAGCAACATTGAAGTAAATTTTACTGCCATGGTTATAGAGCTAATTGTTGCTAGTGACCAGTTTAGAATGTAAATGTAGTACAGCTATAAGATTATGTCCTTCTTGCTAATTATTTACTTAGGTACGGACGGTACTTACTTATTTTAAGGCATTAGGAATTCCAAGATCATCGCCACACTTACAAAAGTACGCTACATATCTCTATCTTGAGCTAATTCTATCTGGTCAAACAGATTGCATCCTATCTCGTTTAGGTTTATTCTAAGTTATCCTTCCATCTACATCCAAATTTTACCAATGGTCTCATCCCACTGGGTTTGCCCGTCAGATCCCTGAACGAGGCTCTAGAATCTCCAATCGCACTGCATGTCCTGCCCACCGTAATCTACGAGACTTGACTATCCTAATAATGTATTGTGATGAGTACAGAATATGTAACTCATCATTATGTAACCTCATACATTCCCCATAGTGCTCATCCCTTTTTGGACCAAATATCTTACTAAAATGTTTTCTAATAATTTAAATTTATTTTCGTCATGTAAAGTAAGATATCATGTTTCACACTCATTTCTGGACAGCAGGTAGGATGTCAACAATTTACTGACAGTATGGTATAATCTTAATATTGTTATTGCTACGCATTAACGGTGTCAAATAATATATTGTTCGCAGTAATCTCTAAGTTATCGTCTCCAACATGTGCTCTCTGTTTGATCATATACTTAGTTTTTTAGCGTTCACTTCTAAACCTATTTCCTTACTATCCTCTAGTAAAATTTATGTATTTCTTGAGACAGCTTCCTCACTATTGCCCAACAAAGTTAAATCAGCTGCATATACTACTAGATGTAATGTAACGTTTAATGTCAACCCTTATATACTCTCTTGAGTGAGTCTGGCATTACCCTAATAGCATACGCTAAGGCTAAATTAAAAAGTAATGGGGAAAGTGCCTCTCCATGTTTCAACCTCTGGCTCATAGTTTTATAATTAGTTTCTAAAATGTTTTCACATTTAATATGATACCCATTTTAGCATCTGCACTTACATTGAACAGCTTTGTTATCCTATTTAACATATTTACCACTAATGGTCCCACAATGCACAATATAGGTTGATTTCAAACTTCTATACAATATTTGAATATCGTTCGTACAGTGCTATTATCGCTTTTAGTTGTCAAAGTCTGATCACTCCGACTAAACTAGAGCCAGACTCGTATATGTTAGACCTTGGGTATAAGAGATAAATGTTGGGAATTGGGATGAAAAGAGTAATTTATTTGTTGCAAGATAGCTACCCTGCTTACAAAACTAAAATACAAATTTGAATTACGAAATACGTTTATTTGAGATTTTAAACTTTGGTAATTTCAATGCTTTTATTATTAATAAGTCCATTATAATTTGTTTGAAGTTCTGTTTGATGAATATTCAAGTATTTATGGCTAACCACATTTATAATGCTATATAAAAATGTTTATTACATACCAATTCGACTGGAATCGGCCAAGATTCTATTTTCCTCCAGTTAACATAAGTTATTTCGGTTTTTATGTTTATTATTACTAGGCCTAACAAGTTTATTTATTACAGGAGTATTAATTTTTAATTTTAATCAGATAGTTTATCATCCATAATCGAAGCTGAGTAATTTATTTAGATTAGTAACTACCATTTTATGCTAATAGTTGTTGAAAAGTAATACTCTGTTATTCTAGTTGCTGAAACTTACTAGGCTTAAGTAATTAAAACTCAATAGATATTATTGAAAATAGAGTTTTGATGTGCATTTAGACATGGAACTGATGGTGAGGTATTAACATTTTTAAAAAAGGTTTTCAAACAATACAAAAGTAAATTAAGAGCTTTCTTATCGCTTTAAAAATCCAATGTTTACTAGAGTTACAACTTTTTAAAAAACACATATATATGACTATTAGACACTACTTATAACTTAATCACAATAAACACAAAGGCCATATCTGAATAGTCAAGTACACTTGACTTGATGCAGACTTGATAAATTTACACTTTACACGCACTTGAGATGAAGACTGCAACAGACTTAATAAATTTACACTTTACACGCACTTGAGATGAAGACTGCAACAGACTTTTCGGACGGCAAACTACTCTTTACACGCCCTTGAGTCAGCAGTGCTGCTTCCTACCAGTGATCTTAGAAACTATTTTAAACACCATCTATCAGCAGGTAATGAAAACGAATACAACGTTTTAATATCCATTCCCGCTTCTTTTCACTAGACATTTCCAACATAACACAATTAAGACACTACAACAAAAGCAGTACCGGTATAGTTTAAATACTTTGTCACAGATAACTGATCACAGATCACATTACTCTAGCAGACGAAAAATTAAACAATTACCAATTAAACTCCGCATCAATGACGTGTCAAGGGTACTTGCCGTCACCCTTGGTCTCAAGGGCTTGTGCAGGGTGCATCGGCACACTTCGTGACTTCGGACGGTTCTATACTTGATCACGTGATTGCCAATGCAATTATCGAGTGAGTGTCAAGGGTCGATGGCGCTTGAAGTAGACTTCGGATACAGCCAAAGAAACATTTATTGGTCCCCTCACCTAGGCTACTTGACGGTACTATAACATTTCACCATATTCTTCAACATTGTTTGGTACGTTTTGACCTCTGAACTAGCGTGAAGGTAAATCCACATAAACCTATTATGTTTATAAATTATTTTAAAAACACCTTTTTATTTTGCCCAATAGCTTTCAACATTATGAGAGGAAAAATTAGATTTAACACTGTAAAATTCTGAGTTGATTATACCTACTGTAGGAACAAATTAATAAACCACCATAATAATATAGAATATTATATAATCTCATAACAGTAGAGGCAACTCAGTACACCTGACTGGGATTCAAACCTCATCCTCTTCATCATTGGCAATACATTATATTGCTAGAATGAATGTGGCCACTGATCTGGGTAAAGCACTCAACACAGAGGGGGAGGGTGGGGTGAGGGGGTACTAACTGGAGAATACAAGAAAACCAGAAAGTATGCTTCATATTAAAGCATGGTGAATCCATGTCACATGTTAAGTCTAATACCACTTTACAAAAAAAAGTCATAGAGCCCATGCAGCATTATTGAAAATCCCAAAATATTGATTTTTTTAAAAATATGACCAACTTTGAAAAATTAGAAAATTAAATATTTTAAACTGTACTGGAAGTTCTCCTATAACGCAGCTTAGCTACATTCCGATAAAAACCCAGCGTATTATAGAAAAAATTAGCGAAATGGGAAATATAGGAAGTTGACACTAGATGTCAACTAGACTTAGATCCCTTTCACAGAGACCAACATTCGCGCTCTACTCAGCAGCAGTGGTGGAGAAACAGGGCACAAGCGCAGGGAATCATAGAGTCTAACACTCGCGCTCTAGTCAGCAGCAGTGGTGGAGAAACAAGGCACAAGCGCAGGGAATCATAGGGACTAACACTCACGCTCTACTCAGCAGCAGTGGTGGAGAAACAAGGCACAAGCGCAGGGAATCATAGAGACTAACACTTGTGCTCTACTCAGCAGCAGTGGTGGAGAAACAAGGCACTAGCACAGGGGATTATAGAGACTAACACTCGCGCTCTAGTCAGCAGCAGTGGTGGAGAAACAGGGCACAAGCGCAGGGAATCATAGAGTCTAACACTCGCGCTCTAGTCAGCAGCAGTGGTGTAGAAACAAGGCACAAGCGCAGGGAATCATAGGGACTAACACTCGCGCTCTACTCAGCAGCAGTGGTGGAGAAACAAGGCACTAGTGCAGGGAATCATAGAGACCAACACTCGCGCTCTACTCAACAGCAGTGGTGGAGAAACAAGGCACTAGTGCAGGGAATCATAGAGACTAACACTTGTGCTCTACTCAGCAGCAGTGGTGGAGAAACAAGGCACTAGCGCAGGGAATCACAGAAAGCAACACAGATGTGAGGAATCACAGGGGCCCACTGTTGTAAATAGTAACTAGCCCTCTCAGGATCATGTTATATACAAATAACTCCTATTTCGCTGATTGCATCATATCCAAATAGTGTAATAATAAAACGAGTTATAAGTGAACTTCCTGTGCTTTAATGTGAATGCTACCTAGAATCAGACGTAGACTCCATTGAACCTATTTATACCTCACTGTTATGTTAATGTGTGGCAGGCTTACTGTTAAAAAGGTGGAAAGATGGTTCGAAGGAAATCCCCTGCTAGTAAGCTAAGTGTAAGACTCAGTGAACCAAGAAAGGAAACATCCACTCACAGCAATAAAAAGTAAGTAAAAACCCACTAAACAGTTTTCAACACCCCTTGGAACAACTTGTATTAAATATTCTAAAAAAAATTACACAATTATAGGAGGCTTATTTTTTAATATTTTGTTCAACATGTGGAATTAAAGCCTTGTAAACTCTTACTTTCAAATGTTAATAGTTTTATGTTTTCATTAGGCCTACAATAACATGTTTAAAAAAAGGGTAGACCTATCACTGACAGGAAAATATCTCAAAATATTATATAGTTTTACTATTCCTTGGAATCATAAACATCATCATCACCACCAACTGTTTACAGCCTACGGTCAGGTCATTTTGGTAAAATGCCTCCATCGTTATCCGTCCACCATTCTTTCTCATTTATTTTCTTCCATTCTTCTCTCACTTGAACACTTTCTGTTACCTACTGTGTTTATCCTCTCATATTTTCCTTGGTATCCCATCTCCATAATTCTCTTTGGGATTCTTTCCTTTTATATCCTCATTACATGACCATACCATCTCACTGTTGCTTCCTCTACTATCTCATGTACACCAACATCCTCATTACATGACCATACCATCTCATCCTTGCTTCCTCTACTATCTCATGTACTCCAACATCCTCATTACATGACCATACCATCTCACTGTTGCTTCCTCTACTATCTCATGTACTCCAACATCCTCATTACATGACCATACCATCTCACTGTTGCGTCCTCTACTATCTCATGTACACCAACATCCTCATTACATGACCATACCATCTCATCCTTGCTTCCTCTACTAACTCATGTACTCCAACATCCTCATTACATGACCATACCATCTCATCCTTGCTTCCTCTACTATCTCATGTACTCCAACATCCTCATGACATGACCATACCATCTCATCCTTGCTTCCTCTACTATCTCATGTACTCCAACATCCTCATTACATGACCATACCATCTCACTGTTAGCTTCCTCTACTATCTCATGTACACCAACATCCTCACTACATGTTTCATTCATTATACCTAACCGGGACTTGAACCCCGCTCTCGTCATTGGCTGTCCATTTATGGCCCCAACCAACTCACAGTATTATCAAAGGTCCCACATTCACCCACCCTTTCTCTGCTCTACTTTTGATTCTTTTTTTTTGTCTATAAACTTAAATTTATTCCTAAAATCCAATCTTTCCTCCAATAACTATGCCCTCACCAATCAATAAAAAATATAGAATAAATGAAATGTACGTTTTCATTTTCTTATAACATAATTGGTTATCACCAGTCAAGGTTATATTTGTCATTAATATTATTTGAAAGCTCTTGATATATTTGAGAGTTTATCAGAGAAAAAGAGAAACTTTTGACAACATTGTAGTTTTTCCATGAGAGCGACTAAACATTGCCACAAGATTGAATAGTTACTGATCCCTGCATTAGACCTTTTGGCCACTGAGGCAGGTCATACAAACTGTTGATTTATAAATAAAATACTTTTGAATGCCTATATTAATTGCTATCACAATCTAAAGCATAGGAAGGTAGCTTCTAATTTGTATCAGCTTTTAATTGGTTTAAGTAATGGAAGCAATGAGTAACTAGTTCCTTTAATTGATATTGGATCTCATTCTTACAGACTCTAGCCTAATGTTGAGAAATGATGTAGGTACAATTTATTCTTTCTCTTGCAGCACATTATTCAGATCATGGTTTTAGATGTACTGATTGTTTTTTATTTTCAGACAGAACGATTCATCAAAACCATCAACCTCGGTAAGTAAACTGGTGTCTTGATAAGCCCAGTGCACCCTCTTTTGCACAAGATGAAAAATGTGGGGTTACTCGGCAAAATAACCTTCATAAGTAAAAAAGAAAAATAAATCACTCGATTTTTTTTTTTTTTTGTATCTTGTAGGCTAATCTAGAAATACACGTTTGGTTCTTTTAACACTTAAAAACTGTAAGTATTTTCATTTTTTCTGGCTATTTTTGGGTCTGTCTAATCTGAGTTTTCGATATGGTAGTTTGAGATGGGATCGGCCCCATTTAACTCGAAACATAGAGAGACTACCAGTTAGGAAATACTACCTTCAATACACCCAACTAGGGTCCGAACCCCAATCTCCCAGTCATCGGCAGTCCACACCATTCTGAGCGTGTCACTTTAGATCATTTAACCATTCTATATTTAAAAATAATGAACTTAAAAAAAAAACTAGTCCTAACAATCAATCATCAATTAAAAAAAGCACCAACAAAAGGCGACACTCATAGCCAATAATTATTTGGTGTTAAATTAAACTATTACTTGGCGTAAAATTATAAGCCTTTAAATGATTTATTTGAACAGGTAGTAAGACTCGGTGAAAACCAAATATTTAGTAAAGTAACAAAATTACAACTAATTTTATTACTCCGAGGCAGTTGATTGATTTATCACACAACAATTTTCAGTCCATCATGTATAGCAGGGTTCCTACGGTCTGGAAAATCAGGGAAAGTCATGGAAATGACAATTCATGTCACACTTCAGTTTCATCGGAAATTGTAAAGCCGCAGAAGGAAGGTGTTGCCAAAAGTGAAAGTAGTGTAGTGGCTCAAAGAAACCCTAACACTCTTGTTATGAAAGATAATATAAATAAGGCGGAAGTCATTTGGGCTTTGCAAGTTGTTGACAATAAAATGTATTTCAATTCGTGCAATAATTTAAGTACAATTTTTCAGTTTATGTTTCCTGAGTGTTCCATTGCCAGTGTCTTTACTCTTGTGGAGATAAGGCTGCATATTTCATTGTGCATGACTTGGCTCCATTCTTTCATAACAATTTACTGGACTGCCTAAAATCATGTAACAACTTTGTAATTTGTTTTGATGAAGCGTTGAATAAAGTTATTCAACGAGGGCAAATAGACATTGTAATCATATTCTGGGACAAGGAAAATCATAAAGTTGTCAGTCATTGCTTGGACAGTGTTTTTTTCGATAGAAGCACTGCTTAAGAATTACTTAAGCATTTCTCTGATGGTATTTCTCCTCTTACAGTCTCTAAGTTTATACAAGTGTCAATGGATGGCCCAAATGTCAATCTAAAGTTTATAACGCTTCTTCAGGAACACATAAAATCTGTCACAGACAATGAAGTATGTATTTTAATAAATCTGAGGACATGTGAGCTTCATGTTGTTCATGGTTCCTTGAGAACAGGAGTGGAACATATCAATTGGGATAAAAATTGCTTATTGTGTCACACGTATTATCTATTCACTGACTCTACAGCTCGTCAAGCATTGTTTACCCAGTTGACAGGGTGTACAACTTTTCCTTTGAAGTTTTGTGGTGTGCAGTAATTAGAGAATGCAACGTTCTTTCAAAAGGCATTACAAATTTGGGACCACGTTGTTAAGTTTCACAAAGAAGAAAAGCTTCCTAAAACAAAACCTGTAGGGATACTGAAAAGAGCAGCCTGTGATCCATTCTTGAAGTGTAAACTAGCTTTTTGCAAAACAATTGCAGATGGATTTCGGCTTTTCCTTTTTGATTGGGTTTGATATATTTTGTTATTTTTTCCATCATTTTCCCTGAACTGATTGGCAAGACGTCTGCGTTCTTATTCTTCCATGAGAGGTGAGGCAAGGTCGGCTGTAGGGGAGGAGGAGACCGAAATAAATGTAATTAAATTAATATTTCCAAATGAATCGTATCATAAAATTATAGTGGAAATTTTGTGAGAAGTTGGTCAGGGAACCTGGGAAAATAGTCAGGGAAAGTCAGGGAAAAGTCAGGGAGATTTTTTTACAAATACTGTAGGAACCTTGTATAGGGTTATTATAATTTCACCAAGCCCAAAAAAACTCACCCGAGTTTTATAAAAAAACTACTTAAAAACCCACTTATTATACATTGAAGTTTTCGTCTCAGTAATTTTTGAAAATAGTTAGTCTATTTCCTTTTTAATAATTAAAATATGATCAATTGCATTTGTTATGTCCTTACACAGACACATATTTAGTCTTGTGCGTTAACCACATAACTCCCGCACGTTCTAACGCCAACTAGGACATAGGATAATGTATATATACATCCCTGCTACAGAGTATATTACAACTTTAAATAAAAATGTAACAGGTAGATAAGAAATGGAATCAAACAAACTAGCATAGGACTAGATTACACAAACGAGTGAATATTTTAAAGAATACACATACAATTTAAACTTAAAACATTCTTTTTTAAGTACCAGCTATTAATGACATGATTGCATAAAAGTTTTATTTTGAACTTTGTTAACCATTATCTATTGTTTGTATTTCTTAAAAAAAAATTGATTTGTATAATATAATATCATTGGTAAGTTACACATTATTTTCCTTGTAAAGTAACAGTCTTGATTTACGGCACTAGACAGCTTGCCAACTCAACAGCTAAATAAAATGTAAGTTAACTTCTATAAACTATTTTTGTCTTACAAAAAATTGCTACTAATTACTTAAATAAACTAGTTTAGTTTATTATATATTTAATATCAATTAAAATACATGTACAGTTCAGTTCATATTTCATACTACTAGTTTTTATTTAAAATAAATATGACTGTTTTGTACGAACTAAGCTAAAAATCAATAAACCAAACACATTATAATATTCACCACTTTAAAATGTGACATTTTTCAAATTAACTTAGATAAAGGTTCATATTATTAAGTTTAGGTCCAAGGGGTCAACAAACAATACTTTTATATTACTAGTTTTTAGAGGTGATTTGGTTCAGGAATTTGTAAATTTTCACTAGTTTTTCAGCCTTTTCACACTCAACTGGAAAGCAACAAATCAAATCTGCAGCTGGCTTGCCAGTAATTTGATGCATGGTCTCCCCTCCCCCTCTTTCTATTCCCTCTACACACACTTTTTTTTTTCAACCTGCTAGCTTATAGTATTATTGCCAACAATTACATTGTTGCATTATTGTATTATGTCTCTTATTACTCCTTTCTTTACTTAAAATTAAAATATGTTTCTCTGGATCCCGAGTAATTAATATATTTGAATGCTTGGTTAAATCAGAATAATATCTTTAACTAAACTACAAAAAAACCCAATATAACCCAAATGGGTTGGTTTAAAAAAAAATCCAGATTTTTTTCAACCCTGATCATGTAAGAAAACTAAATTGACATTAAAAGTCGATCCTTTTGTATTCTAAACTTTCAAATACAGAACCATTCAAATAATATTTGACTGTGATCAAAATTACCTTTATCGGTTATGTTATAAGAAATTTAAATAGTTTAGTATTAAAATGTATATTTTATTTATTCTATATTTTTTTTGTAAAGGTGGGGACATATTATGTATAATGACGATATAAAGAATTTAAGGAATAAAATATAAAGATATGAAGAAAAAAAAATATGACTGTGGGACTTTTGATAAGGCTATAAGGTGTCAATTAAGACCCAAAGAATTTGCCAAACTATGCTTAAAGTAATGTTTTTACTTTGTCTGAACAAATAAAAACTTTCCTAAAAACCCTATTTAGGAAAAAGTTAAACCTCTTAATAGCAAATGGCTTCTGGATTAAAAAAAAGTCCGCTTTCAGAAAGTGTAGAATATTTGGAAATATAAAGAGAAAAAATATGTAGTTATCTAGTTTACCCTCTATAAACACTGTTGTAATTTCCAGTACCTTTTCCACAAATTATGTCCCAGATAAAGGAATGTTATTGGTGTTAGCAGAGAGGAACTTTTCTTATGTTACATAATTGACGGCTAGTCCTTGGGTCTTTTAAACTCTTAATCACTTAACTGGTTTCTATCTTCGGTGTAAGATTTTAAAATTTAGTAATACTTCTTCTAAATATCACAATTTCCTCACACCAAACACTTTACCTTTCTTTCTCAATTATTTTCACAACTTCCACTTTGTCTTTGGTAGTTAACCTCTTACAGTTTTGGAACAAAGGTTGCCATATTACATAATTACAGTATAGCGACAGTAACTTGGTCGTAAACGTGAGCTACTTTGGGTCTCCCATATAAATAATATTGCTTGAAGAATTGCTTTAGTTGTATAATATTGTGATCAGCGTATAGAACAAGGCACTGTGTGCTAGCGCTCTGGTCGCAAGTATGGCCATAGCCTTAAGGTAGGATTGAAGGGGATGCGAAAAAAGGTCAGTGTTTTTACAGCAAAACATTTTTTGGCTAAAATAAATAAAATATTGCTCCAGTACAAACATAAAGTTTAATTTTCTTCACGCGGTGATATCAACAGTAGTTGAATATCTGTCGAAGGTGTTTTGGAATTTAATAAAAACTTTTTCTCTTCATTTAAAAAGTTTCTCATCTAATGCTGCCATGCTTATGGCAGATATTCAACAAATGTTGATATCACCATGTGAATAAAATTAAACTCTTTGCTTCTACTGGAAAAATATTTTATTTATTTTAGCAAAAAAAAGTTTGTCATAAAAACTGCAAAAGCAATTACCTTTTCTCGCGTCCCCTACAATCCCACCCTAGGAGCACAAACTAAGTTGCTGAAATAATGTCTGCTTGACAAGGTGAAGAGGGTTGGGGGTGTAGTCACGATGTAGTCTGTTACTAGAAATGTTACACTAGTGAGGGAAGAAAGTGAAATATTTCGGCTGGTGTTTGCAATTTCTGACCACTATTTAGAGATTTATATACATAATATGCTTGTCTAGCAGTGTGCAGGTTCATTATTGGGAATGTAATTTGCCGGGATAATTTAACATGTTGGTCATCAATCCCACTCGAATCCATAATTTTTAATACAATCTGAATCTTGGCTAACTGAATCCGAATAGAATCTCTGGATACCATTCTTAAAACAAAATTGGACCGAATATTTTATTTTAAAAATAGGTTCAGATCTGAATCTAATGGTTTATTTTAGGCTTAATATGATGTTTCGAATAAAATCTGTGTTAAATGTTTTGCCATATTAAATTTCTGAGTTCAAACAAATAATCAAATATCTAAAAAATTGGTGAGGATCATTTTAGACAAATTTTAGGTTTGTATATAAACAAAATGTAAAGCTAGCATTATTCTCAAAAGATGAAACATAAAATAAAGATAATAACTTTTTTTTAAATAAAAGTTCAAAGATTGATTAATATTTACAAAAGGTGGGTCTAGCTACTTTTAAAAAATACAAGATCTTCCCTGTCACAAACAACTGTCCCCCTTGCCATTCCTTCACGACCTGGAACTAAAGTTAACTGTTCTATCCACTCACACAACTGGTTTCTAGTATCATTGTATTGATTTTTTAAAGAAAGTATGAATTGGAGATTTACATTTTTAGCTTAGCCCATCAAATTTGAATCAAATATTTATTTAGATTTGAAATTTCAGATATAATTAAAATCTTGGTAAGGTTTGGATCCGAGTTAGAAATATTGGTTTGCACGGGGTTATCGGCTATAAAGATCAAAACCCAATTGAGAGTTGTTTTAAGAGTAATGTTTCAGGGGGTAGAAAGAGAATGATCAAACAGCCATTTAGTCTCTAAGTTGGGTAATTCTTGATCGTGACATATTTGAATGTATAATTTTGATCACACAATGTTTGAAAATTTTTCCAGCATCATAAATCAAAAAACAAATCTACTCGGTGGGCTGGACCCAGTACCAAAGCTTTGATGGAGATCCGCAAGTATCAGAGCGGGACAAATCTGCTCATTCCTAGACTTTCCTTCCATAGACTCGTGAAGCAAATCCTGCAGGAGCTCTATACAGCAGACCACTATTCAATATTTAGGTACGTAGGCCACAACTTCACTAGCTGTCTATCTAGCTGAGGTGCCCACGGGTTCTATACAGCAGACCACTATTCAATATTTAGGTACGTAGGCCAAAACTTCACTAGCAGTCTATCTAGCTGAGGTGCCCATGGGTTCTATACAGCAGACCAGTATTCAACATTTAGGTACGTAGGCCACAACTTCACTAGCAGTCTAGCTGAGGTGCCCACGGGTTCTATACAGCAGACCAGTATTCAACATTTAGGTACGTAGGCCACAACTTCACTAGCAGTCTAGCTGAGGTGCCCACGGGTTCTATACAGCAGACCACTATTCAACATTTAGGTACGTAGGCCACAACTTCACTAGCAGT
>CABFWO010002360.1:5844-99973 GCA_902155825.1 Timema genevievae
GGGGGGGGCTAAAAATGTAGGAAAAAAGCTTTACGTGGTTTATGGACGACCCCTTAACATTAAAAGTAAAATGAATACTGGTAGGCCTACATTATTATGTTTCATTTTCACTAATTATATTACTGATTCAAAGTCTGTATACGGAGTTTAATCTCTAAAAGTTGTTGGTTCAGTAGAATTTGCAGCTCATTCATCTCCAGTTTTGCTTACACCTTTGGGCAACACACAACAGTCGACTAACGTATGTTTGTTGATTAACTGTTGCTTAAGAGCAATATGTGGACTACTTATGGCAAGCTTTACGATCACATATTAACCAGCATTGCTGGACAACTAAAGGTTTATTTCCTCAAAACCCACATCAGTGTTTCACTTAGCCCACAGCTCTACCCTAATATCCCACATTTGATCCGTCTGGTGTAGATGGTTCGACTCCCACTCACATTAGAAGCTTCTCTCAATATTTGAATCTTTAAAAATATCTTTATTCATAAACAAACATATAAAAAACAATAACCTTGTAAATGGTAATGAATAAACTATTTAGGAAATGCCCACAGTTTTTATGTATATTCACATATATTATAATAGTGCAACACATATCTACTATGCATGGGCCAATTGATAAAAGTGGCAGTGATCACAAATATGGGAAACAGGTGGGATTATTATTTTAAAATATCATTTGGAAGCTTCACCAAAGCTTGACTAATCAACAGTTTAATTTCAGTAGTGTCTGCACATATAGGTATTCAATAGATCTCTTCCAACAGTTGAATTTTATACCTGTACTCCATCTGTGTAATCTTATTGGTCAACTGTTGTTTGCAGCAATTGTAACTCAATTGAAAAATCGCTCCAGTATTTTAGATAGTTAATACAGTGCTTAAGTTATATTCTCGCTGTTATTTTTGTGATCAGAGTGCGTTAGTATATTTTCTTAGATGCGTGTCAGCACCCTATAACCGAGGATTGAGTTTCTTTGACAGATTTATTAACTGCCTAATGTTACGCCTGGCATATCTAAGTGGGAGGATAGTTACATTTTAAGTTACGTAGTATCCTCACTATTTAAAGGCCTAATAATCTTGTATACGCATGATAATTTTGTATTTAAAAAAATATATACATTTGTTTTTCAGTGACTGGAATAAATCTTCACTTGATCACGCCTATAGTTTGTATGGTATGCATATTTTACACTACACTGGTAAGTCAAATTTCACTTTGTTTTAATCTAATAGTGGTGTGGCTGGTCGCCAGTTGTTGTGGATGAGGCGCACTCACACACATTTAATAAACATGAGAGATGCACCTACCATTATCAAACTGATTAATTTAATAACAAACATGGTAGTTAAACTTAATTACAAACTATCAGATTGAAATACAAACATGACTATGGGTAAATCACCCATAATACTTGAAAAGCCTAAAACCATGCAGAGGTCCTATTTTGAACTACCGGACACAACTGAACTGCCACTCAGTCAGTTTGTCCCTGGATGAACTGTGGGTCATGAACAAGCTGTTCACTGCTATCTGGAATATGCATGTTCACAGATCAGAAGCCATTGTTCAAGCTAGGAATGTAATCTTATAGCTAAGCGGCCGTCCTAAGACCTCCAATAGTTCCTAGTTGCAACAATGTGTTTCTGTATATGTGCATTCTTAATTTGAGGATATCCTGTTTAATATGTTGGTCAACTTTCGGCTTCAAACAATAGTAAAGAAGTTGTCAGAATAATAAATATAATTTATGAGCTATAACAAAATACATAATATAATTGAAAACAGTAAATAACTTTTCTAAAAAAAATTGCCCAGAATTACACATATTTACATTGTGAGCATTATAAATATATTCAACGCTTCATTTTTAGAGCAAACTTTAATAAAACGATATCAATACCGAGCTAAAAAAGCAGAGTCTAGAAGAAGTGTGTTGGACAATATAGGGGATCCGTGGAGTAGTATCTCCTGAATGATTTTGATGGAGGGATTGGTTGGCTGTTGTGCGTCATGACCTTGAGAGGATTGGGGTTGGAAGGAAGAGGTCAAGTGAAGCAATGTGTGATGTCTTTTGATATAGTGTGTGCAGGTTCGCGTAGATTCACCACACCTTAAGGTGTGGGCATTTCCGAGACAGTTGAAACAAAATTTACTAGAACTTTCAAAGTCAAACCGTTCTTGAGAAGTCATATTTTGAAATTGAGTGCACTGATATATACTCTGAGTACTTTGGTGGCAAAATACACAATTATTTGGGGGTTTGGCCAAAGCCAGTCAATAAGTCAGTAGACTTAGGGGTCGGTTGAGTATATCGAAGTATTGCACTATACAGTTGAGGCTGTGAAGTGGCATTAGTGTTGTTTGAGTGTTGTGAATTTCTGGTAGTAAATCTGGATACAGCTGTTGCATTCCGTTTCTAAGTATAAAATTATCCCGAGTGCATTTGGCATACATGAATTAAACTCACGAGAATCTTCAAACCGGTTTCGCGTTTTGTGGTCTAATTTTCGCAGAAGAGATGCGACTAATAGCGTTTACTTTGTAATATAATAGTCTAGGCTCTATGACAATCAGAGCTTAGCTAGTTTCAAAGTAGTTAGCCAAGAAATGACTTAGACTGTCTAGAGGACCGTAAGAAATATTGGGAAGGTCTAAAATCTTATCAATATGTAGATAAACTAGTGGGCGCCCCTGGTGATATCCTTTTTGAATTAGGTTCCAAGCGATTTAATAATTTTCTTTCGAAATAAAGAGGGTTTTGATGACCTTAAGCGCATAACCTTGAAGAGAACTTAACAAATATTGAAACTTTTCTACAAGGGTCAGTGACGTATTTGAGTGGACAGTCTCAAACAAATTAGAGAGTGCCTTCCATTGTTGCAATCTTTCATTAAAAGTGGGCAAATTCAACTTAGGCAACCAGACTGCGGGGTCGTGCTCAATAGGAAGGGTATAAACAATTGTGTTGGTATTAAAAATTGGTTATTGAGTAGCCGGTATTAATACTTTAATTTGGCAATCAATTGTTGTATGCAGAACTAGGCTGGAGTCTTGCAAAGTGGCCACTTAAAATCTCGTCAAAGTCTTTGTGATAATATTCTAGAAACTTGTCAAGAAGAACACTGAATTCTATGGTTTTTAATTTAGTTTTTGGACTAGATAATTATCTTTGATTTTACGCGTCATTAAATTGTTGGAGTTCAACAGAGTCAGCGTATAGTTGTTGATCGTGGTCAACCTATTACTAACTAAGCCTCTTTGGCGTTGAAATATACTAAATTTCATTGTTGAGTGTATTAGTTAAACCATAAGAATAATGAGAGTTCAGATAATTCTAGTGTAAATAAAGTTAAAACAACAATAAAACTATAACAACAACAGAGTCACTGAGAAAGTTTTTGTGTGAGCAATTTAAATATAAATTTTATTAAACTTGCATCAATATAACTCTTAAGTAATACGAGTTGAGTCATAATTAATCCTTCTCTATAGAGAAGGCGTTGTAAGACAAAGAATAGATAAAGTAGATCACTAGGGATCTTTATTTGATCCACACTCAAATATGCAAAGCCCAAGTACCCGAACCTAGCTGTGTAAACTTTCAGTAAACTAATGTATTCAACTATTCTCGTTTAGGGAGTTAAGGGTTTGCTTAATGTAAATGCATAACGAATGACATGAAGTTGACAATGGCCTGAAGGCCGCTTTAATTATCAGAAATAATGATCAAAAGGTTAACAATATTATGTTTATTGACTGCGGAAAATACGCAATAGCAAATAATCCAACTATATTTATCAGGAAGCGAATAAATGTACTTAAGTAAAAAAAAAGATAAGTTACAGAGTATTAAACGCATTTATCAAGATTAAAGAACATTCATAATAAGCTAAGAGAACAATTTCAAAAGTAAACAAAGCTAATTATTGCGAACAGTAATCAAAACGAAATGAAAGCTGGAATACACCCTATCATCTAAACAACATAGATAAGCCATTCAAAAGATACCTATAAATATCTTAAGTTAAGTTTGTTATAAAGTCTATACAGTAGCCCCATGGCTTCTTTGGTGCTGACTGACAGTTCACAGCTGACTTCTGACAGTCAACATTTAGGTAATACCTAAATTTTGACTGTCAGAAGTTACAGCTGCTAAACACATGTTTTTTGCAGATCATATGGTTCGGCGTAGGGATACATAATTTGGTCCGGTAGCTTTTCAAAACCGTCAGCTGTCAGCTGTGAGCTGTCAGTCAGCACCAAAGAAGCCATGGAGCTACTGTACATATCATATCTCATAACTGATACATATCAAATAATAAATTTCTACTCATAACCATACACCTGGCTACAATATTTACAAGTAAAGTAATTATTCTCATCTAACAACTCGTGAGGCGGGGGTAGCCTACACACCAAAAAGCTTAATATATTTCTAACTTATTTACTTAGCTCATAATAAGATTTGAACATATTAAAATCATTTACCGAATTTCCTACTCGCGCAGAAATTGAAAATATGGTACCAGGCCATATTAGTTTTATCTAGACTCACTACAATATAGCCAAACAAAATATAGTGAAAGATAGTGCACAAAGATTAAATTACGTATTATGACTTGCGAATACTACAACTTAACCTGAATTAAAAGGCATAAGACCAAAACATGCCCGTATCCAAAACAAATCTAATTAACAAGGAAATCAAATTTAGTAACAAAATTAATAAATAAATATGCCGAAGCATTATCAAATTTGATCTCTACATAATTCAGAAAGAGTTTAATAGTTCCTGAGTTTTCAAATAAAAAAAATTATAGAAAAAATGTTTTCCAAAATAATGCACACTTACATGTTGTAAGTTCCTAAATCCTAACTGCATCAAAGAGTAATCGTTCCGTTCTGGGTACCAGCTTATATTTCACTTAGAACAGTGGGGAAAAATGGTAGAGATGTATTCCATGACAAATGAAGTCATCATTAGCTAATCAGAAATTACCCTCGCATCGACACCTGCGCACAACGTCGAAAGGATGACTTTGAGGGAATAGGGAGACACACGTGATAGAACTTGTTGCTTGTTTCCTCAAGCTTTGGCGCCTGAGCAACGTCCTCAACTCGGGGGTTAACGAACAGGGTCACATGGCATTCCGTGTCTTCATTCTAGTTTTCTCGTCAACTTGTACGATGAACAGTGTTGTGTGTTGACTTGCGTTGAGGATCCATACGAGGCGCTGATTTCCCAGTAAAATGAGATAAGTGGGTATACACCTTTTTAGGTGGTGGAGGGTGGTGGCTAAGATAGTTTGTAGCCACGGTACACTAATTAATTGGTAATATAACAATTGAGAATGTAAGAGATAAAAACTGCACAAACACACGAAATTATTTACTGATGCAACAAAGAGTTTTAAAAATATTTTAAATACCGATTTAAAGAGGAGACAAAAAATCAATGCTATTTTTATAGCTCGTGAATAATATTATCCGGCCCGGAAGACCAAAATTTCTGGGCGATCTGATTAACAAAATGAAAATTAGAATAAAAATAATTAGTGTATTTCCGGAGAACGAGTTTTAGTTACACTAAGACGGAATACATAATATACAAAAACACAAATATTGAACTTATTTAATACACACAGAAATATTACCGCACTAAATCAATTCACACGGAATCTATAATGAGCTCATTTTCCAGTGATGAAGAGTGAGAAAGAGGTTCACCGAGATATTATATTCAGATAATATTTTCCAACAGTGTTCGTGAAAGAGATAGCGTGGGTTGCAGGGATGCGAATTGGAGGGACGAGTTCTCAACCACAGACTGATGTTAAAAACAAACAAATAAATGAGACCAAAATAGCATGTATCCCAATAAGGGTTGAGAATTTCTCAGAACTCTGCAGTTAGGCAGTCAAAGGTGAAGAAAGTATAGTTTTTATGTGAGACCAGCAAATAAAGAAATATACAACAGATGTTAAATCAATACGTTGATCTAAATAAACTACGGATGAATACTTTACTCTAAATGAAGACAATTTAATATTTGCCATGGGATTTAAGAACCATAATAAAAATGACTATTTAAACGGAAAAAATATGCTTAAAGTTAAATTAAGTTAAGTTTTTTTACAGCTACAATTTAGATAAGAAGTGTTAATTCTATAGCCCAAAATATTTTATTTCTCTTTTACAGAACTATTTGCAACAATTTTAGCTCTTCTCAATTGATATTGTAGCATATTAGCACAATTAAAATTTAAAATATACCTTTAGGTTTATTTAGAGTATTTTTTTAAAAAAAGTCTTTTTTGAGCTTGAAAATCGAACTTAAAGGCTTGTATATATTATAAAACTAAGTAAGGTAATACGCCGAAAGGCCTATTCTACGTCAAACGAATCATAAATTATTTTTAGGATAAAATAGTATTTGATATATATATATATATAGTTTTAAATATTATATTTTATAACTTAGTTAAAATTAATATTATAAACTTTAACTCCATTATTTTATTCAGTCACACGTTTTTTAATTAATATGAAATTGATTTGATGATTTAAAAAAAATTGATATTTAGGGAGGTCTGAAAGCTGTTGTTTGGTCGGATACGCTACAATTGATCCTTATGTTTGGAGGAGTTATCGTAGTTATGATACTCGGGACTATTAAAATTGGTGGTCCTGAGGTGGTATTCCAGCGGAGCGAGCAGAGTGGAAGACTTGAATTCTTCAAGTAAGCTATAACAACAATTCATCACATAACCATAGATTACCTAGCAAAGCAATGATACAATCACCTGTTCAATAAGTCTTTAGTTAGACAATTAAAAAACTTTAATTCAGATACATAAAGATTGTAAATTAAAACAATTTAATTTAGAGACATAAGAGTTTAATTTAATATCAACATTTTGGAGTTGTTAACTTCACAATTCCGCAATGTTGGAAACGTAAAGTCTAAGTTTTATTTGGCCAACAGATCAAGAAGAATCTTCCTATGGATGTTCATGCCTGCTAGAGCTAGAAGATAGATTGATATCAGCCATCTTTTCATGCATTTATAATATGTTGAAATGGAATACGATAATGCAAGTAGCAAAATGGCTGTGGATCAAGATACATTCTTTAAAACTAATAAATAATTAATATATTTTGTAGCCCGAACAGGTTCAAACAATTACGTGGTGAAAAAAATACTAATATTTTATAATCAAATTCTTGTAGCAACTGTTTAACTTGGTAAAAATACGTCATTAGATGTAATTGTTGTATTTTCTTGAGACACAAAGTCTATCAAAGTAAAAACTTTATGTTTCTAAGTTCAGCTTTTTTAAATTGTGTAATTAGGTTTAGGAGAAAAATAAAATTATCAACTACTATATTTATATATACAGGAAGTTCACAATAATGTCCACTTAGTCTTGATTCAAAATAGTGAACTGAATAGAAAATCAAGATTGGGAAAATATAAATTTGACTCATGCTATACGTTGATACAATTTAGCTAAGGAAATGTGCTGTCAAATTAGACATGAATTCAACTCTCTCTCCACTGACGCAGAGGTTTGGTTTGGTCTTTGTCATATAGTTACTTAAAATGTTCTAATTCTAGTAATATCATTCTAACTCTGAAAAAAAACGCAATAAATTATAACCACGTTCCATTTCCAATTTAGTGGCTTTAAGAATGATATGTATTGGTCCTTGAAGAGAGATTTTTCCTCCCCCCATTTCTTAGTACCTGTTCAAGCTATGCGTACATATTAATTACCTAGTGAGATAAATATGAGAATGTTAAGTCCTTTGAATAAATATAATCACATTCACGTAAAGAGTGAGCTCTAAGCCATTAAAAAAAACCTCATTATATCCTACAAACCAGAATAAATGAGCTTTTGCTGGCGTGATTAAGTGAAAAGGTAAAAAAAAATAATATAAATATATAAATGTTGTATAAGATAAATGAATGATTTTCTTTTAGTTTGGACCTAGATCCAACGGTACGGCATACGTTTTGGAGTGTTACCATTGGTAATTACTTCAGCTGGTTGTCATCAAGTGCTGTCAATCAAGCTATGGTGCAGAGATGCCTTGCCTTACCCAACATAACCAAGGCCAATTAGTAAGTAAAGTATGGATAATGTGTAAAGTACAGTACAGGTTGATTGTTTTATTTTTTTTCCCCACCAGATCCTAGTATACGTTAGGTTTATATGTATAAATTAACTACGCCAGTGGCGTAGGGATGTGTGTTCACTAATTAAAATATCAGCTTTAGAATTAAATTAATACAAGCAACAAGCATTAGCCTCGGTAAAATAACAACAACCATTCCTAAAACCACAGATAAAATATCGCCCCGTGCATCAAAGAGAACACAAGTCAGTTAGCAATTAGTTGATTACACATGAGTACGCCGCAAGAGCTAGTTTAGCCTCATTAATCATAATATATTTTGCACTTGTTCTCTTCTTTAGGATGTATAGTAATCATTTAGCCATGATGGAGGTCTTATGGCTCTTTCAGGCTTTGCCTGAAGCGGCGGAGAGTTTACAGACGATTCTTCTGCCAAGGGTGCCTCTGATTCTTCAGTCACCAGAAGCTCCTGCCGCTCGGGCTAGTCTCTAATCAGTGGAGTACTGGTGATCATAACCATCAATGGGTGTGTAACAGGCTTATTGGGGTGTGTGGGCCACGGACGCAAGTGATGGTAGATTTGACGTAGTGTTCCACTTGATGTACTCACCCAATATGACCTAAGTTGTTGAGCTTTAAACATTAATGTTGCTTGCTCGGTACCAATTATTGACCTTGGTTTTAACTACCCCTCTTTGAATTTCAATTAATCATGCCAACGTTGTAGTATCTTAAACATAATATTTATTTGAGGCCAGTGATCCTTTTTCTAATCTCTCTCGTATCTTCTGTCTCTCTAGGGGGCTATTCTGAGAGGGAGGATGACATTGGTAACTTATCTCTGAGTCTCCTTCCGTATAACAATTGTACCAGTGAAAGACCAAGTGACACAGTCGGAGTATTCATATACTCGCTCCACTTTGATTTTCTTCTCAACAAGGTTTTTTCTCTGGTAGTAGCGTTACAGTAAAATAGTTCAACCTTGAAGTTAGGTTACGAGAATTTATAGCTTTAAACACATACCGTCGTGCGAATTCCTTGAATTTCTTACTGGAATATGGTACGTTATTACAAACACATTTCTCTAGGATACCATACATCGCAAATTTTGATGTGAAGATTTTGATAAAGTTTTAAGAATATCGCCTGACTCCAATCCCTTTGAGTAGCTGTTAATTCTGAAGTATGAGAAATATATCTATTCAAAAATTTGAAAATTCCGAGAAAATGGCTATTGAAGGTTCTCATTTGCCTTGTTGTGTCTATAAATAACATCTAGATCCTTTTATAGACCTCCAACTCGACAAATTTTACCTTTTTTTTTATTCCTCCGGATTAAATCAAGTGTCATTCTGTCAAGCCCGGTCAAAGAATTCTTGCAGATTCTTCTCATCTTCATGGTGGTATTTTCATGAAATGGCGGCATCCTCAAATCATATGGACACCCCTTTTAGTTCAATTAAAATTTCCCAAAAAGTTTTTCTGAATACATCCGGTGCTGTTGACAGGCCAAAAGGCATGCGCTCGAATGTATGATTGCCTAAAAGTGTTTAAAAGGTGCGAAGATAGGTGCTTGGCTCATCTAGAACAATGGGTCAAAACCAATTCCTCATATAAACAACACATACAACATTTTAGTAAGAGAGTACAGTCAGAATTTCGTCAAGGGATGGAATGAATGTATGTTCTATTTAAAGGGTTTTATTGAAACTTGGGGTCCTTTGAGTCCGAACATTAGCTAAGGTCTCAATCTGTCTTCTCCACTCTGCTCACTAGATTTACCCATATCTAAGGCCCAGGGACCTTAGGAATTACTCCTGATGTTTCCATTTTTATAAGTTTAACCCTCGGATGGTCGTACAAAGCTAGATAAATCCTAGGTTGTGATTAGGTGTCAATTTAATTTGACATTTTCCTGGAATGAGACCCAACACTTTGAAAACCCAACACTTTGAAGAGGTAATTGTAGTAGTTAATTAGCGGCTTTTTTTTCCTGCCTATCACTAGACTCGACGGGCACTAATCTTTGTATGAGCCCCAATAACTATTCCTAAACTTGGTATAGGTTCAACATTGGCAACAACAAAATTTTATGTGCGATTTTCCCCTGGAGTGAATTCAATTTTAGCAGTTTCCTTGGCAAGGGTCCTAAATATCTGATTTCTATAAGATTTTATAATGACATTTTAAGCCTTAAGCCACCTTTCCTGATTATAAAATCTATTGAATGACCTTAGAGGTAGAATATTCACAGAGGTACCACAGTCAAGTTTTAACACGACATTCAATTTGTTGGTGTATAGAGGATTGAGACACTGTACTACTGCAAAACTCAACGTTGTATACTGCTGACTGAGGAACATCTAACAATAGATAGATGAAATAGATTGCTAAAGATAATATATCAATGTGGTCATCCAAATCACTGAGAGCATCAGTCGGTATCTAATCAATGGTATATGGGGGTTATATGAATCAACTTGTAGCGCGTGGCTGTTTTTCATCAGAGGGCAGCATCTTGCAAAGGGATTTAATTTTTGAAATCTGGTGCATTTTTTACCGAAGTCTGGTCACAGCGTGCTGTATGCTGATAGCCACAGCATTTGGTATCAAATCTGTTTAGTAAGTCTTCTGGAATAATTAAAGTTAGTTAATCATTAATAATTATCCAACCATTTGGTAAGCAGATTTTGAAATGTTAAATGTTTTAGACCATGAAATAGTACACACATTCAAATTTTGTTCCTAGTCAGATATTTTAAGTTATTCCATTAACGAACAGGATTTATTCTTGCATATAGTTAAACTAAATTCACGTTGGAAAATTAAAGAGCCGTTTAATCCCACGGATAGCACCTATCCTAGGTAGGCAATACGGTTCTATACATACGTATTAAGAGCACATCTCACTCCATGGATAGCACATATCCTAGGTAAGTAGTACAGTTCGAATCAAGCGTTTTATCTTAGTGAGGCCTTCACTATTACACTTTAAAAAAAATTGAATCGAGGTTGTGAAACGGTACTACCGTATTTTAAAAGCTACGATAATATTGAAAACTAATTATTTTAGAATTAAAAATCTATTACACCGATTCCACTTTCACTGTTTTTAATAGTATAAAACCACATTCCGATAATTTATCTGGTTCTAGTGTAATATTGTATCTCATTTCCCGGTTAATCGATCCTGAGATGGACTCTTAATGCAAAATGTTGAAGGCTATTCTATACAAAAATAGTTTATTTGTATTTCAAATCAAAGTTCACAAGAAATACACTAACAGTTTTTCATGTGTCACACGTAGGATTTAGTACCTAGCTAAAGTTAAGTCAGTTAAAAGTCTGTCAAAGGAAGACTGCTACCTTTTAGGGTAAACGGAACATACTTGGAATATTATTAATTGTGAATTCGATTAGTTCAACAAATTGTTTAAATTTAGAGCAAATCAAATATTTAAATTTATTATCAAATAATTATAAATATTTATTCTCACGGTATGTGTTTGTAATTATTGTTGACAGCACAATAGTTATTTTGACCATTGGCATTGCATGCATAGTCTCCATGAGCTGCTACACCGGACTGCTTATCTACGCAACATTTGCAGACTGTGACCCTGTATCTGCACGCGTGAGTAATCCTCTATTAATCATCAGTTGAATGTAGGTCTACATTAACATTTGCAGATTGTGAGCCTGTGTCTGCACACATAAGTATCCTCTATTAATTAGGCGTGTGTGAATGTCACATTTTCAATATGAAGTGAAGTTAAAGGAATCTTGAAACACGCCAATCTAAGTCTAAACTGAAGTCGAAGATGTGTGTTTTTGTTTTCATCACATAGCCCTACCTTTAATTTTTAAATGATCCTTTTTGTGCTTCAAGGTAAAGAAAAATACTTTGAAATAAAAATAAATCACACTATAGACTTATTATTTTATTCTCACACATCTGAATTATTCATTGCTTACGTTATAGATGTCATTTAATCACTATTCAGTATTAAAATACTATTTGGTAGCTGTTATAAAAATGATTGATGTATCTGTTAAAATATCTCATATTTAGTGAGCTATTTAATATTTCTCCATAGTATATTGAAGTTTTAGAAATGTTTTGAAGATGTTAATACTATTATGGATGTCAAAGTTGAAACCAAGGAGATTTGACCTTTGAAATTTAGAAGCTTAGCATGGCCTTAGCATTTAATGAAGGGCTAAACCTTAAATAAGATAGTTGAGGAAATGATTACGTAAGCTGATACATATTTTTATAAATGGCGTAGCTTCATTAATTACTATGAGTTTTCTGCCTAACGATGGGTCATCGCATGATGTCTCTCCACGTGGTTATGTCCTCAGCTTTCATCTTGATCCGTCTGTAACTGCCTCCAACCTTGATGTTATTCATTATCTGGTACCTTCTATTTCCTTTTCCTCCTTTCACACCCACCATTCCTTCCATACATCCATCAGTAGACTTCTCCTTCCCAGCCAGTGTCCAATACAGTTTATCTTACTGTTTTTGACAACCTCTAATATCCTTCCCCAACTCTATACAGCAATTCCTCATTCCTAATCTTTCCACCCAGCATGTATTTTCCAACTTCCTCTACACCCACATCTCAAACACTTTCAATCTTCTCTTGCCCTCCTTCTTTTGGTATTGTGTAGGCGGACGCGTGGTAGAAACGCTCCGCAAAAAGTGATTAAAAAACCGGTAAAACTGTGCGAAAGTTTTGTGGAAAGTAGCATAGTCTGTTAAGTGAGTGTCGATAAACCAGTTAGTGAAAGTGTAACTCGAATCCCGGGTGAGTTATTTAGAAAATACTGTTTTAACTCAAAACTATACAAATTAAGGATTATAAAGTAATATCACTAGGAAGGGAAAATCCCCCCACCCCCCTACTTTTGGGAAAAGTTAGATATCTGTGCCATCCTTTGATTGAAAGTTACTAAGGGAAATATGTTGAAGGCCACCGGAAACAAAGGTTGAGTGGAAATTTCCAATGATTCCACGCGGCAAGACAGAGACAGAAACAGTCAAAAGCTATTAATTAATTGCTCGTTTAATGGCTTTTTTAAAAGCTACCGTTTAAGGAAAAGTGAGATATAAGTCACCAACAACTTTCAGTTACTAGAAAATAGAGGTTGGAAAAAAGTAACTTCAAAATTTTAGGTGAAACAAATGGCACGTGATAAGGGTCGTAATTGGTTACGCGTGCACCAGCAATTGCCTGAAACACCCCAGCACTACAAAAGGCACACCAAAGGAGCGGCTCGTAGTCTTTCGGCTGCAATGCGATATTGACAGGCTGCTCGCAACTTCAACAACGGTCAAGGATGCCTAGAGAGGGTAAGAAGAGTGTGCCAGAGGACTTCACTGATGAATCTGCCTCCGGGTCCGAGGAAGAGTAAGAGTATACCAAGGGGAAGCTGAATGCTAGTAGAAGGATGGAGGCAATGCACGGCTTCATCTATGACCTATTTCAGGACAAGAGAGGCAGCGTAGGGGTTACGGAGAAACTCAAACGTGAGGTGGAACGTCTACTCCTGGTGATTGCAAATCAAGAGAGACAAATCAAACAACTGGAATACGAGAATGAAAGGCTGAAGGAGGTGGATAAGAAGGGGCAAGAGGAAGAGATGATAACAAGATCAACGTTCGCGCAGATAAAGGCCGCAGGACAATCGGGAGGAATGGGGGTCAGACTGGCTTCGGCTCAGAGGATCATGTGAGAGCAAGAGAATAAGTTAGGTAAGGTATATATCTCGTCTAGCAAGGGAGAGGACACGAAGGAGATCCAGAGAAAGGTAATGTCAAAGCTAAATCCGGAAAGGGATAAAATTCGTATCCGTTCAATTAGGCCAGCCGGTAAGGTTGAGATAGTTGAAACTGAAACTGTTGACGACACAAATAAGGTAAGGAAGGGGCACTTGAGGGTCTCATATGTGAGGAACCAAGAAAGAGAAGACCATTAGTGACACTATATGACGTACCGGTGGACATGACTGAGGATGAACTGAAGGACACGATTTACAAACAGAGCCTAGAAGACAAAATAACGAGAAAGGACTTTGATGAGGGTTTTGTGCCCAGGTTTAAGACAAGGAAGAGGGAGAGAAGGGTATCAAATCATTTTTCTGAGGTCTTCCCAAGAGTCCGGAACCTATTTATTGATGAAAGAGTTTACCTGAGGTTCACAAGTATAGCAGTCAAGGACTTTCTCGTCGTTACGAGGTGTAACAGATGCAGGGACCTGGGACATAGGGGGAAGTTTTACCCTTAGAAGGAATCTTTCTGTGGGCAGTGTGGGAAAGTGACACATGAACTTAAGATCTGTACAGATGAAATAAATAAATGCATACCTTGCAGTAGTAGAGGAAAAGAAAAGTGCAAGTACCCAAACACTAGGGAATGTCCAACGTACCAACTCTTGTTGGACAGACAGATACAAAATACCAATTATGAGTGACAATATACGTGTACTGACAACTTTGCTAAGACAAATACTGGAAAGACTTGAGAGTATGGACAAGGACAAGAAAAGGAACGGAAGTAAAGTTAAGTCTAGAAGCAAAAAGAGGAATTCACCATCACGAGTTAGGAGGAACATGAAGAGGGGGAGGAACATGGGGAACGTTCAAAGGTAAGGAAGATAGAATATATGGTTAGGACGGCAGAAGTAGATCAGGAGGTAAAAATTGTAGGCGGAGTGAAGTCAACTAGGGGAAAGGAAGAAAAGGTGAAAGATGTATCGACAACCGTGGAGGAGTACAAGGATAAGCGAAGCGTTGGGATATCCAGTGATGGAAGTTTTGGAGGAAAGGCCCAGTCCTTGTACACGGGAGAGATACAAAGGAACAAGAAGAGAAGGAAGAAAGGAAGAACAAGTACCCCGAGGAGTTATCTGAACAATTAGGAGAAAGGAAGAAGGCTGAAGGTGTAGAGGAGAAGAAAGAAGAAAAAGCTGTGTTAGAAGAAAATAACTTAAGTAACCAAGATGACTTAGTGAATCCGAGACAAATACACAACAACCTTGAGGATACTCTCCAATTATCAGGATTGGCGGAGCAACATACTCTATATCTGGCTATGAAGCACATAATAAGATCTGGTCATGAGAAGGGAGCATCCATAGCCGTCTCCACCCCTGAGGCTCTGGATAGGATACAGCTAAGGTCAATGAATCTGCAGACGGAGGTAAAACCACTTCTCGAAAAAGTCCATAAAGTCTTCGAAAGGAGGAAGGAGAAGCTCAACGCTGAGTAACCCTACCAAAACTTTGTGAAGGTAAACGGTCGGATAGCATTCAACTTGAAGGAAGCTTGGCCCAGATGTATGTGTTTACTCACAACCCATAATGGACGAAAAAAATAGTTTAAAAAATTGGGCAGTCAAATGCTATGCGGAGTAAGACCATTATGGAAGAGATTAGAAAAGTGACAAAGGACTTGAGTTTGGACATCATTTGAGTGCAGGATTCGTACAGTACGGCAAGTGGAAAAATTCTGTAGATGCCAACAAAGGTGAGAATTATCACTAGTGGTTCATCGCCCATGAGCGTGATAGTAATATTCAATACACATATAACGTTTACAAGAGTAGATCAGTATTGCAACATGAAGGTAACTTGCGTCGAGATAAGAAAAGAAAAAGGCGCAATCATCCTGGTTAACATGTACTTCCAGTACAGGGAAGACATTGAAAAATACCTAGAGCAAATGGAAGTTATAGATGACGTCTATAGAGGTATCCCGATGGTGTTCCTCGCAGATGCAAATGCGAAGTCACCCCTATGGCTCAGTGATGTGTTGAGAAGGCCGGATGGAAGGAGAGGTGGATATAGGGCATATGAGAGAAGAAAGAAGTTAGAAGAGATAATTGTGGCGAGAAGGCTAGAGGTGCTGAATATGATAGGGAATTCACCCACCTATGCGGGGAGAGCGGGAGCAAGCTCAAATATAGACGTCACACTATGCAACCAGGAAGCGATTGGGATCGTTAAGAACTGGAAAGTACTGGATGGGTTGAAAATTAGTGATCATAACTTGATCACTTTTGAGATTGAAGGAGACCTAGGGTTGCAGGCTGAATTGGGAATAAGACCTAAATTCAACATCCAAAAACCGATTCGGAGAGATTAAATAGAGAATAGAGAGCTAGCAACAGAGATAGAAAAAGGAGGAAACGTAAATATGAAAGCGAAGGAATTTACAAGAGCTGTACAAAGGGCGGTAAGAGTGGCCATCCCAATATTCAAGGAAAAATTAAGAATAAGAAATAAATCCTGGAATGAGAGACTCGGGAAAAATCGGAAGGAAATAAGGGCAGCGAGGAGGAGATACCAGAACTTTCACGAGCCTTGGAGTCTTGGCATGTTACTGGATATCTATAGAAGGAAGAAAGAGGAGTATGAATATGCCCTGAGGCTGGCTAAGAGGGAAAGCTGGGAGCGATACATTCAGGAGTAGCTGAGAAATAATGCTTGGGATATACAATTTCACATAATGACCGGGAAGGTCACAGCCCCCAGCTGTGATCTCGATGCTGAAGACTCAGGGTGGGGACATGACTTCTTGCTGGAAAGAATCGGCAAGGTTGTTGCTTGAAACGCTGCTTTCAGACGATAGTGTGGAAGACGACGAGGAACAAGAAATTGCGAGAATGTAAATGACGAGGAACTACGACAACAAAGCAAAGACAGATTCAATAACACGGGAAAAGATTATTATAAGTTTGGTGGCCGAGTGCCTAATGTATGGAAAGAAAGTGAGGTACTCATTCTTAGTAAGGGTGAGAATAAGAATCCGCAGCTCCCGAAGTAATACAGGCCAATATGTTTATTAAATGTATGTGGAGAACTTCAAGAAAAGATCTTGTGCAACAGATTGAGGAAGCATCGTGAGATTTTTGGTATTCACCATCAGAAGTACGGCTTTAGGAGAGGCAGATATACAGAGGACGCTATCTGTGAGGCCATAAAACTTGTTGATAGGGCATGTGGGAAATATGTTTTTGGGATATTTGTAGACATATCGGGGGCATTCGATAATTTGTGGTGGTCATCACTGTACAAACAGTTAGGGGAACTATAATGTCTGGGGAGTCTCTACATAGTTTTTATGGAATACTGTAGGGACAGATATGCAACCCTGAGATGTCCAGGAATATCAATAAGTAAGAAACTTACGAAAGGCTGTTCCCAGAGATCAGTCTGTGAACCAATCTTTTTTGGACGTAGGACTCGAACCCGGTTTGTTGGAAATAGAAGCGCTCCCATGTACGGCAGGACTGGTCGCCTTTGCAGATGACTTACTGATAATTGTTGAAGCCAAGTCAAGATTGGAACTTGAGACTAAGAGTAATATGGTTCTCGCTGGGCTGTACTCTTGGTGCAAGAAAGTGAAATTAAGTTTGGCACATGTGAAGACGACGTTCAAGGGAGCGCTGAAGAGAGACCCTATGATGAGGATTGACAGACAAGTGACTAGACGAAGTTTAAATATCATACATCTAAGAGTTACGTTGGATGAAAAGCGCGGCTTCATGATGCACGTAGAGAATATTTGTGTAAGAGCCTTAAGCCTAATAAACAAGCTTACTAGCATAGGGCAGAGTCGGGTTAGAATGCCCAGGATTTGTGTACGGATTTACTATCAAGCCTTATTAGTCTCCATCGTGGATTATGGGGCCAGCACTTAGGCACACCGGCTCAGACTGGTATGGGTTAAATGTAAGATCTGAAGCCTACAGAGAAACATTCTCTTAAGGCTAACTGGAGCATAAAGAACAGTTGCGACAAACGCATTGTGTGTGGCCCTAGGTATCTGGCCGCTAGACCTAGAAATAAAGAAGAGAGTGGCTATGTACTGACTACGGAAAATTGAGTTAGACAGGGTTGCTAAACTGAAAAGGGAAGGACTAATAAATGGTATCCAGGTGAGGGATCATTGCTGGATGAGTGACAGTAAGAATGGAACCAAAGTGCAACTGGAAGGAGAACTTACCAACTCTTTCCTGATATCATAGATCTCCTAAAACTAAATTTTTACAGCCTTCCCCTGGGCTAATTCACTTTATCACTGGACATGGACAATACAAGGCTGTTCTCTATCTAAGACGCTTGACAGAAGACAGTCTATGCGAATGAGGAAAGGAGGCTACCCCCTAAACGTAGTACTGGAATATCAACTAACGGTAAAAGAGAGGGAAACAATGCAAGTTCCATTACAGGCTGGAGCAATTTATCATATATTGCGTGACGTGGATAGGTGGGGTCTCCTAGATGCAATCGCGAACGATGTGTCAAAGAGAGGAAAAGGATAGATATATATTGCAGACATGAAGACTAGGAGACAGGTTAGACAAGACGAACAAACGGAAGACAGACAAGGTAATGAGACCAGTTATGACAGTGACACTACAGCAGGTGACGACTCGACATTAGAGACAGAATCAGAAGAGATACTATGAAACTGGTACCAAGACTTAAATGAGACAAAACGTAGATCTTACCAGCTGGCCGAGTGGAATAGGACGAGGAACTCCAGGTCATCTGGAGCCCAGCTGATGACGTTTCCCTTAGGATGTCAGTAATCGAAACTGCTGAGGGACTTGAGACAGCCGAGCTACAAGCTGGGAATTAGAGTAATCGAAGAATATCAAGAGACGGAGGAAGAAAACCCTCAACTCGCATGGTCCGGCCCACTTGGCAACAAGAGGTGCTGAACTGGGGTGGTGGGGCTTCCGGTCCATCAAGGTTTCTTCATTGACTGTTATCAATAGATGAAGAGATAAGGAAGGATATTAAGATGCTCTGCGCCCACCGAGTTGCAAGAAATGCATTAGGTCAAGTTAGTTTTAGTTTATATTTTCTTATGTTGTATCAGATTTAGTTTTAGGTTCAAGGTATTGATTTTAGCTGGAGGTAGGTGGACCGAAATTCCCGGTAGGGCGCCTCCACAGGTGGTGGATAGGGGAATGCTCGTCCCTGCTGGGGCTTGCACCAATTCGGGGACTATTAGATCTGGAAGTGGTGGGACACCCATTGGGGCAGGGTACCGGGGGCGTAAGTTACCAGGGGCGGACCACCTAGTAGGATAAAATTAGAAGATGGGGAAATAGGGACACCTAGATTAGGAGCTATAATCAACATCAAATTAAATAATATGATTGTAAATTGGATACACTAGTAATTAGTGAAGGTAGAGAAACAATGTGACATAGGCCCTGAGTTACAGTTTAGGCCTCAGCACAGAAAGTGAGTATAAATAAATAAATAGATAAATGTCCTCCTTCCTTAGTATACACGTCTCCATCCCATAAAATTCCACACCCAAAACAAAGCACTTTGATAATCTCTTCCTCATTAATTTATTCAGGGGGCCACATAGCAGTCTCTTCTGGTTATTAAATGCTACCTTAGACATGGCAATTCGAGGTTTGACATCCTGTCCGCATAGCATATATTTGCGTATCCAGCCTCACAGATACTTGAAAACTGAGATCTGCTCTATTTCTTCCCCTTCACTCTCAAACTTCATCCTCTCCTCTTTCCCTTTGTGCCAGTGACCATACTTCTCACTTTTCTATTATTAATTCGCATCTCGCTTTCCTCGCAAGCATCATTCTGGTCTTTCAGCATTTCCATCAGTTTCTGTTCATTATCAACTAATAGCACCATGTCATCCGCAAAATAAATATACTCTATCCTTCTTCCACCCATACACCCCCCTTTTTTCCATCTAAGCACTTGCCTATAATTTCTTCCAGGTATATGTTGAACAAGGTGAGGAAGAGTAGCAACCTTGCCTAACTCCCCTGCCAATTCTAATTGCTCCATCATCTCACTCCTAATCTATACTCTGACCTTCTGCTCAAGGTAAATTTCGGAATCATACTCCTCATCTTTCAGTCAATATCTCTACTCTTTAAAACGTTTAAAAGTTGTTCCCATTGCATTCTATCAAAGGTTTATTTTTTCTAAATCAATAAACACAGCACACAATTTTCTACCTTTTTCAATAGATCTTTATCCTATAGTTTCCAGAAGCCCGATGGCATCCTTTGTTCCCTTTCCTCTTCTAAACCCATATGGTTGCTTTCCATTTGAGCTATAGCAGCCTTCCATACAGTCTTCTATTAAGCAATCTTGGCTGCATGTGATAGTAAACTGATGGTTAAGGACATACTCCTAATATGTCCTGGTGTTTCATTTCTTCTCAAATGGTATAGCAGCTGTTGACAAAAAATCATTCTTCCATCACCTCTCTCATAAATCTCATTGCATAGATACACTATTTCCCTTTCTTCTCAGTCTCTTTAGTTTCTCAACACCTCCAACTGTATTTCGTCCGTCTCGTAAGCCTTGCCGTTCTTCATCTCCTTCATTGACTTTTCAGCCACCTTTTCCAAGATGTAGTAACACTTTTCTCCTCCTCCATCTCTAAGTCATGTCTTTGATCTGCCTCATACAGCCATTCTACATATTATTCTCATCTTTACATAACATTGTGAGGTTCGTTGACTACCACGCCATTCGTCCTCTATTTTTTCATTATCGTCCCGTGTTCTTATTTCCTTGGAACACTTATTCCATGGCCACTATGTAAAGCCTCTCAAATTTTCCTTCTTTTTCTAAATTCTCTATCTCTTCACATTTTCCCTTCATCCACACTTATCTAGCCTGTTCTGTCTCTTTTCTTAACTCATTATTCATTCTTCTGTCATCCTTTTATCTTCCTCTGTCCCCACTTTTTTCCAATTGCTCCTTTCTTCCATTTAATTATTCAACATTGCCTCCAGAACACATTCCTTATTAGTTATTTTGGTCCTTCTGAGTCCAGCTGAGTTCATTGCAGCTTCCTTGAGGCTGTCACTCTTCTCTATCCACTTTTCGTTCACCCCTTCATCATCATTCAAGGGAGTGGAAAGCTATTTTTCTAGGATGGTGTCTGCTATAAATTTTACTATAATTTTAACCAATAAAATTGTTTATACTTGTAGATGTTCCCCTAATGGGGGTAGCTAAAACTCCAAGGGATAGGGAGTACTGACTCCCCCAACCCAACTTCCCTTTCTACGATCTTGGGTTCTTTAGCTGTGAGCCCGGTGTAGTTAGCGAACAATACATTTCAGCAATTTAGAGATTAATATGATCCATATATGAAACTCTGATAGTGAGAGAACATATCACAATATAGTATAATGATCTTGGTTTGTAGTTGATCAGGAAAGCAGACCAGTTGTTGCCGTACTACGTAATGGAGCTTTCTGAACATGTCCCTGGTCTTCCTGGCTTGTTTGTGGCGGGAGTGTTCAGTGCTGCACTAAGGTATGCCTATTCTTGATTACTTTATAATCACTCAGTAAAAACTCTAGTAATGATCAACATCTCAATTCAATATGATGGAAATGATGTGTATAGTAAATTTTTTAAAACTAAAGCAATGATTGCTTGACTAACATATAATCACATAAAATGTGCAAGGCGTCTTAAAAGTAGCAAATCTGGGTCAGGATGGCCACGCACTCCTGAGCCGTTAGTGGTTTTCTCGGTGTTTGGGGGAGAAGGAGTTTTACTGCAGACTCATGTCCGTGGCGGAAGATATGTTATGAGCTCAGCCTGGCTCTTAAATAATTCATAATGTCCTGAAGGTGCGTGCTAGCACAGTAAAATAAAACAATTTAATAGAATACCATAATAAAATGAGCCATTAAACGTGTAAAGTAAAACTTTGTTTAGGTTTTCTTCACACACTCGCCTTTAGGGCGAGAGTAGCATAGCAGACGAGTTTTCGCCTCGAGACAGGCGCAGAATTCAATTTGCCAAACTCCGATGCTAGACGTGTTAACAGTTCAAATTCCGAGGCGGCCATGCTTAGACCAGGATCATGGGTCGCAATGACTTAACTTTTGAGTTATACTCGTGATGAAATTGGACATATACATTTAGTTAAGTGTGAAGAAGTAGATGTGAGACGTTCTAAAACTAATAAGTTACAGTTAGGTTTGATACAAAGGAGCTACTCGGACTTAATAATAGAGCTTACAAACTGTTCGGACGGGGTACAAATTATCAACTGACTGTTTGAAATAAGTATCCAATACATTCATTAATGCGCTTCCGGAACTTTCTATAATTTTTATGTTCAAACCCAAAGGTACTGATACTCTGAACAATAAACTGAGTGTTTATTGAAATCATACCAAAGAGTAGGAATATGTCACAATTATATTATAAGATCTTATTTGTCCTGAGTCTATGTAAATAATGGGTTGTGTTGTTTGGTGTTTTTACAGCACCATGTCCACAGGACTCAACTCCATGACTGGAGTTATATTTGAAGATCTTATCCGTCCCATGTACAAAGGACCCATCTCAGAATCCACTGCCAGCCTTATTATGAAGATTGTAGTGGTGATAATAGGAACGTGCTGCGTGGGACTAGTTTTCCTTGTTGACAAATTGGGGACCATCGTTCAGGTCAGTCGGTAATTGTTAACCAAATTTGAAAACTCAATGCTAATCAAATGTCAGACATTCCAGATGGCTTGTAGAAGAACGCGAGCTATGGTCAACTTATACTTGCAATTTTATAGCGAAATGTATTTTTTAACCAAATAAATGGAAAAGTGTTTCAGTAGATGCGTTTAATTTATTGATATGCTTATTGTAATATCAACAGCTCTTAAATATTTGCCATGCGTCCATTTACATTTGGTGGGAAGCTTTTAAAATTAAGAGAAAAAGTTTTCCCCAAGTGCCATAGTGCCCACGACAGATATTAAAAAATCTTTTCATACTATTCCAAATCAAAAGTTCCCACCCTTAATATATTTCAAGTTAATGAACAGTTTTATACTATTAAACTTAGTGCATCCATATATGTTATAAAATATTCTCTTCTGGTTTAACAAACCTGTGTGGTAATTTCGTTTTATTTTTTATGTGTTGACAACGAATCTCTGTCGCCTCTTCCGCGTATTTGTGAACAACAAGCTACTCGCAAATAACTTTGTTTCTTTCTCTCATTTCAAAAAGTTTGAGAAAGCATGGTAAAATAACATGAAATTGGAAGGTTCTGAAATCCTTCTTCTCTGACAAGATACAAGAAAAAAGGGCACTTCTCACTTTTCACTTGGCCTCCAAACCCGCTGTAGCTAAGGTGCACGACGCGCTAACATCCAAATTTTGAAACTTTAAAGCTCCCACCTATAAAAAAAATATATTTTGACTGTAATAATTTCTGGATCGAGTATTATTACATTTGAATAAATTAAACATTGTTAATAGACTTGTGTTTCTATTATAAAATATACTTGGTGTTCAAATTGTGTAAGACTACGGTTACACGCTATTATTATTAATCCCACAGTAAACAACTAAAACATTAAAAGAGAACCCGATAAAAAGTATCGTAACAGTCTAGATTTCTGAAGTTTAGAGGAAACAATGTCGAGGTTACTATAAGTGGAAAATCAACTAAACGCAGCTAATGAATCAACACATATTTTTACTATAAATACTAGGCTTGCTTGCGTTCCTTCCAAACTACTTTAAATAGACAAGCCAATATACAACCTTATTAAGGTGACTTACATAATGGTGTTCAGATATGAATGTGGTGTTTTAAAAATACTAACGAATGAGTTATCCAGTGAACTGCTGTAAAAGTTTAACAGGTTTCTATCAGGATTAATAAAATATTATTAGAGCCTATTAAATATTACATAAACCTTAAATTCAATAGATATAATTAGACGTAAGAATCAATATTTAGGTTTAAAAATTTTTCTTTTACTATTTAAAATACTTTGTTCGTTGCTGGTTGATTCAGGTGATAAAAAGGTAAAATAAAATAAAAAATGTCGATGAATAAGAATTTCCACCATTTTGATAGTGCTAACTATACTTTTCTTGTTACAGGCCGTTAAAAGTCTCACCGGCATAGCCAGTGGCTCACTTCTTGGAATATTTTCATTGGGGATGTTTTTTCCATGGGCCAATCCTAAAGTAAGTTTATCTATGTTTAAGTTTACATAAAGCAGATTAAAATATTTATTTAATTTTTATATAACTGTTATGATATAAATCAAATTACTTTACATTGTAAATCTTAAATAGTAATTACTTTAGTAGTCATGGGCGTAGAAAGGTGGGGGGCGGAGGAGGAATATGACCCCCTCAGGAATTTATTGAACACTAATAATGTCGGATCCACTTATGCGTACAAAAAACTTTATATATATAAAACCTAATAAACTCACATAGTAAAACTATCTCTGTCATCATAAATAATAAATGGTTATTGTTAGATCCACCATGCTATTGGAGAGCAAAGAACGTTTCTTTGAAAAAGAAATAAATAGCGTTATTACAATTTGTTATATTGTGCTTAAAGAATGAATGTATATATTGGATGCAAAGCCTGAAAACGGCCAATGGATGGATTTTCGCTCAATCCTAGAATTTGATGTTTTAAAATGAACAAAAATCCTGGAGTTCTATTCAATTTCGGACTTTGGCCTTCTCCAAACAGCCAAAACTAGGATTGTGCTATTACTAAACGACCAAAGTTGAATGTACATTTGTTAGGTTAGGTTAGGTTAGGTTAGGCTTCAAAAAAACAAATTTGATCAGGTGGTCTTGATAATTTAACATACATTTATAGTCTCTGCCTGGTTCTGTTTGCATATCAATAAGATCCATTTGCCCTCTTGAAATCATGAGTTTGCTCAAAATTAGGAGCGTGCCACTTGCCCAATCTGGTCGATAAACCAACTAAAATGTTATTTCAAGCCTTGATCATTTAGTAATCGCACAATCCTAGGCTTGGCTTTTTTGGAGACGGCCAAAGCCCAAAATTGAATAGAACTTCGAGCTTTGGTCATTTAAAAACGTTCAATCCTAGGATTGAGCAAAAAAAATCCGTCCATTGGCCATTTTAGGGTTTTGCGCCCAACACATACACAATCTCCATGACATATATACTACATACACTTAATATGTCTATACTTATAAATAATATGTCGATATAGTTTTTATATGAAAATATATAAACATATTAAGTCAATGTTTTTTATCGGGGTCCCCCTTAGAGGTGAGCAGGGTAAAGAGAGTGGAGGTTCTAGCCTCGGCCAGATGGACTGAGGGAGGTTGGGGTTGGGAGAGGGTTCAATACTATTTAGTACTGTGGTTTTACAATCATATTCTCCCCCTAACGCTGATACCCTTATATTTAAAACGACATCCCTCGTCTTTTCCCTTAGACTTGGTCGATATAAACATTGATTTTCATAAAGTATATGTCGAATACTAATTACATCTAAAAAAATTCAGATAGCGGTATCCTAACCAGGTAGTCGAACCGGAACTAGAACCAGAACTGATAACAGAAATTAACAGTTATTTTTAAGGAAACAAAAACAAAACAGGAACCCTAAAAGTAAAACAAGAACCGGAATCGATATATAAACTATTATTAGGTTAATACAGTTTACTATCGGTTCTTAAAGGCTTTTACTTCATATAAGTTACAAAATAGTTTATAATCTCATGATATGTCCTTCTTTATTAAACTTGATTCTATTTTGAAAATACATTTTTTCTCTCTACTCAGGAATTCTTGTGAAGGTAGGATGTACTTTTTTTTCCAGGGAAGTATCAATGATCACTAAGCACTAATGAGTTCGGATTCTTGAAGAATGATTAATTTCACATTTGTTAGGGTTTTCTTAGGAAGATGTATTTAGCTTAGAATGATAACAAGCCTATCTAAGCAGGGTGAGTAGCTACTTAGAAATGAAAATGGGCCCATTTGTACAAATCTAAGCTAAATACGAAGATATTTATATAAAAGTTTTATTCCTAAAAGTTAAAAAAAACTTATTTATTGTTGGATGGTCAGCTTTTTTTTTTCTTGATTAACTACATACCATGTTATTTCACTCAGCAATATTAATAGTTTTCTTCAATGTGGGAAGAAGTACCTCTCAAAAAGAACAATACAATGGCACAAAATCATTTCTAAATCAGGAAACTATTTTACTCACAAAACAAAACTGTTTATAGGTAAAAATATGCCCATAAAACTCTATCTCTTTCACACTCACACACACACACACACACACACACACACACACATGAAAGATGGCACACATTCATATAGAAGACCAAACACATTCAAACGGAGGGCAGGTTCTTGTATAAATCACGATGTTCTTCTCCATCCATAAACTGAATCATATTCATCGGATCGGCTTTATTTTCCTTGATGATTGGAATCAACGCCTGGTTCAAGGCTGAAGGTTGATGAGGGTCACGCAGTTCAAAATTAGGTGGAAGCACCTGATGACTTTGCCATGGTCGCGTTACGTTGTGGGCTGCCCCAGTATAGAGTAAAACAGGGTCATCTTGATACATTTTTAGCCACATGAATTCCGTAATTTTCATTTTGCCTTTTTTTTTTAACCTAGCCATTATGAAATCAAAATATTTAAAATCATTTTGGCTCATCTCCTTCACTAAAATTGAATTATTCCATCGTGAATGGGCAATTGCATATTTGCAATCAGTGGGAATCATAGGCTTAGCTGACTTTTTGTTACGCTCGATGAGTGCAAATTCCCTGTTACAGGATAAAAAGTTGTGATCAAATACTAAACATTCCTGGTGTATTTCTGAAAAATATCCATTCCTTATTAAAATATACGTATGGAGAAATAATGCACCAGTTACTATTCTGGCCAACACAACAATCTGACCATATTATCAACTTTCTTACTTCTCCTTCGTTAAGTTCGTGATAATTTGACGTGATATGTTTTAATATACGGGAGGCAATTTTAGTGCCTCTTTTGGCATTCGCTTCATTCCATAAACAAATAGAACCATGTCACGTATTTATTTTGTGAGTGTCAATTTTTTTTTAATATCAGTACTGCTTTGATGGCAAATGTTAGAATGCGTCAGAACAAGCCAAAGAGTCACTTGTCAACACATAAAGTTATATTATTTAAATTTGTAGAGTCCGTTCTAAGATTTTGGTAGGCTTTCTCAACCTTACAATTATGCAACTTATTTTCTGGCTCTTTTTTTTAAAAATCACAAATATTCATTTCAAGCAATTTTAAAGCTTAACAAAAAATAAATAGGATTGTCGGTATGTACCTTGTTGCCCCAAACCTCAACCTGAAGTTCAAATTAAATATTTTTATAGAGAGTTAAACTTACTTTGACCTCAAGGTTTTGCGTCTTGAATAGTTTGTACATTTTTGCAAGGGACAAATAATTAGGACTTACCATCGCGTGAGGTCTATTTGTGTGTGATCTTCTACAATTTTTAGGGACCATATCTCCGCTTTTTATTTTGTTTTGAAGCGTCTCTACTCATCATCAAGTTATCATGAAAATGTTGCAGAAAGTTTTTAGATACACTCTTTTGCCTCTGCAATGGAATGTAACCAATCTTCATTATGTTTGTGCAGATTTTTCCGATTTTCTTCTCACAGGCTCACATATAATTATGTATTTCAGAAGTGCTAACGAATGTTCATCATATGAAAGTTGGTAGAGTTTTTGGCACAACTCACTCAGTGGAAATCACTAGATTCTGTCTGTAATTAGCAAGTGAGCTGACCTTAAAAGTGTAAACATAAGGAGCTAGAGAACAGTAGCTCAACTCACCTCACATAAGAATGACTAAGAAACTTGAGAAAAGTAGCTCACCCGACCTTACGACACAGTTCTGTATGATATTTTCTGACTTGGTGGACATCCTAACAACCTCTTGGAAACGGTATGTTATTGTGTTATTTACTATACATCCTCAAAATCTTATATTTATTGCAAAGTTATTCTGTGATATACTGGTCAATTTAATAGCCTTTTAGGTATTAATTTACATAAGTTGAAAAATGTCACCTGGACACTGGAATCGAAACCGAAACATTTGGCTTGGCACGCCAATGCTCCAATTCTGAGCTATCAATAATTATTCTTGTGCTCTGGGTTATTCCTCATTGGCCGAGCCAGTGATGTGTGTATGGAACTGTCAGATGCATAATGAGCGACCAATAGTATCTCGAGCTATCAGATACCACAAACTCGGGAGGGCTGTTATGCTGCAGATTGTAATTGAAGTGAAACGTCATTTAATATCAACACACAGACTGCAGCTCATTGTAATTACACCACTGTGCGTAAGGAGGGCACCACAATTCAACTGGTTTAAATATTTCTACTTAAAAATGACAATCTTGTATTGCATTGTTGGAACCATAACAGCCCTCATGAGTCATAGATAGCTGTGGTATCTGATATCTCACGATACTATTGCATGCTAATATGTATCGTACTGATCCACACGTCCATCACAGACTCAGCCTTAAACTATGAGTGAAAAATGACCCTGAACACAAGATGAATCCTTGATAGCTCAGTGTTAAGAGTATTGGCACGCCAAGGCCGTAGACAGCCAATAATTTCAGGGGGGTGGGGGTTGGTGGGCACATTCCCCAATTGCCGGAAGCTAGAAAAAATTCTAAATTCTAAATATTTCTAGAAGCGATCTGAAGTGACGGAGGCTAGGACAAATTATAAATATTAAACACCTCTAGAAGCTCTCTGAAGTGATCTTTATGGTAACACAGCTCCCTAATTTGTATTTGTATCTTAAGTTTGATATCGTTTGAACCATAAATAAAGCTATATATATTTTTTATTCTTAAATTTGGGGTGGTTGAGCCTCCTCTGGCTACGGCCTTGTGCCATGCCAAGACAAATGTCTCGAGTTTGAATCCAGTGTCCAGGTCCTTTTTCAACTAACTTAAATTAATTTAAATATAGGTCTCTCCATTCGTGCAGTGCCGTGAATACACTGATTTGCAGCCTATTTGTGTGAATATTCTCTCTTAGGTATTGGATCAGTGTTTTTTAGAACGCGTCAACCTCGGTGATCTTGGGATAAAGTGCTTGACTCAGGACCCGATGTTAGTGGGTTCAAACCCAGCTGGGTCAACAAATTTTTCCTGTTCGATAAAAATACGTTGCACAATTTCCTTCAGAGTGTAAGTAAAGCCGTTGTTCTCATGTAGAGTGTGTGGTATGTAAAATAACCCTGGAAGGTGTGGGAAAATACCTTTCCCGGTAAAATTGGTCGATCATTTCACTCTCGATCGCTTCTAGAAATCCTCATGTATAATTAGGTGGTTCAGAAAGTGCACGTTAAATAACTCAAATAAATGAAGAAATAAAGGAAAACACCCTAATATTCTCAAAGGCCATACTGTTAATAAGGCCAAACTTCCTTGTTTCAGAATAATATTGTGGTAAGCTCTGAATATCTCAACACCCTCCAAGGCCCGGGATAGTCTTGTTTTATTTATTTATGTGAACGCCCCTCCTCTACATATAAAATAATCAAAAACATTGAAATCAATACCTTAATGTTGTAAATAATGACTAACACCACCTTATCTCCCACATGTCCTTACCCAGCGGTACCCAAACTGTGGTTCGCGAACCCCCTGTGGGCTCGCGAAATCTTCCAAGGGGTTCGCCAAAATATTTATTTAATGGCGAATTTTTGCAGCATTTTGTAGGTAAATGGGAAACATTTACAACTGTTTATCGTCTCACACTGAAGTCAGGTGGTTATCTCGAGGTAGAACTCTTACAAGATTGTTTGAACTTTAACACGAAGTTTTCGTTTTTCTTACCAACCGTCCTTTTCACAAAGCCAAGTGCATGCAAGACCAATTAATGTAGCTCCAGCCTTTTGCCTATTTGCCAGATATTTTCTTAAAAATGAACAGTTTAAAACTATCTCTTCAGGGGTCGAATATTAACGTTTTTACTGTGTAAAACTGTATCGAATTGTTCATAAAAATAATTAACTTTTGGGAAAAGTGTTTCATTAGCAATTAAACGGAGCGCTTTGATACCCTTCACGACTTCATGGTAAAAAATCATCTTTCTTTGGAAGAAAATGTTAAGAACATGGCTATAGAACACTTGAAGAGACTTGAAAAAACCTTCAGAGAATATTTCCCAGCTATGTCCAATAATAACAACTGGATTCGCAATCCCCTGGAAGAGACAGCAGTTTTGGAATTCTCAGCATTAAGTGTGAGTGGAAAAGAGCAGCTCCTTGAAATTTCCACTGATTTTGAAATAAAAAAAAGCAATAAATCTTTGTCATTAATTGATTTCTGATTAAGTTTAAAGGAGAAGTTCCAAGTGTTAGCGAATAAAGCTACCGCAGCTTTGTTACCATTTTCTTCTACGTATTTGAGCAAGAAATATTTTTCTTCGTATGCCTATTTAAAAAATAAATACAGAAACAGGCTCAAGGCTGAAAGTGACTTAAGACTTTATTTATTGTCTGTGGTTCCTGACTTCAAAGTTCTGTGCCATCCAAAGCAAGCGCATCCTTCTTACTAAGTCACGTGAATAGGTGAGTATACCTCAGTTTTAGCTTCTGTGGTGCTGACTGACAGTTCACAGCTGACTTCTGACAGTCAACATTTAGGTATATACCTAAATTTTGACTGTCAGAAGTAACAGCTGCTAAACACATGTTTTTTGCAGATCATATGGTTCGGCGTATGGATACATAATTTGGTCTGGTAGCGTTTCAAAACCGTCAGAAGTCAGTTGTGATCTGTCAGTCAGCACCACAGAAGCTAAAACTGAGGTATAGCTGTTAAAACTTGTTAATAATTTTGAAACTTAAATTGGAATGGAATTTTGTGATTTTCAGTTATGTCAAAGCAGAAATTTCCAATACCACTTAAAAAAACGTGTATAATGTGATAATAACGTAACAGTAAAGATAAGAAAATGTTGCTTCATTACTTTGCTTATTTAGTTTAAATTTTAATCTTTAAAATACATTTATAATAGTATTTGAACTTGTTTTTAAGTAGTTTCAATATTATTCCATTATATTTGGTGGAATATCCCAAAGTACCTACCGAGCTATAATAGGTTAATTTAAGGGTATTAAACACTTTGAATAAATTAATAACTAAATTTAATAAAAAATTAGGTATACAATTAAGTGCGTGAATATGGATATTTACCAGGGGGTTCGTGCAACTCAGATGTTTGTGAAAGGGTTTCGCGAGAAAGTTTGGGAACCGCAGACCTAACCAATAAATCATTCAACTTAGCTCTAATGTGCAGAAAATAAAGTAGTTTAAAACTAAAACTCTCCACTAAGTTTGGTATAATAACCAATTATTTTTACGAAAATACATATTTATCTACCAATACCTTTTAATACATTTTAGGCCCATGTACTGTACCTGTACTTACTTCATATACGTTTATTGTGGCAGATGCTTGATACTATTTTTTAATGTATTTTGTATTAAAATTACAAATTTGTTCATCAAAATTGTGTTTTTTCTTATATTATATTTATTATTATAATTATTTATTAAAATATTTTTTATAAGCTAGCAATATTATTATTTTTATTATTATTATTATTATTATTATTATTATTATTATTATTATTATTATAAATAAACATCTTTATTAATTAAAGTTAGTAAATGTATACTTGAAGGAGCCTTTATGCAAACCAAATATAATAGAGAAAATCTAATCATAGGCTGTTTACAAGAGTATCCATTGACCAGACGACTTCTTGCTCTCTTAACCTCTGTACAAGTTGACATTTCGTAGCTGTAAACAAAAGATAAGACATTTTCAATCAAAACATATCCACCAGTGCTTCGACACCAAAAAAGTTCAATGGTGCAAAGTTCAAATGCATATATATTCTTTCGGTTTAAGTTTTAATGTTTATAGCTTACAAGTCTCATTTTTCTCAGTTATGTATTTTAAAATAAGATTTTCACGAATCATATGTTTAACCTTACTTTTATTTGTGTGCTAAAACACGTTTCAAAAGACTATAAACATTCATGGCCATACTAGGAAATGTATTTGGATGGTGGGATATAGGGATATGAGAAAGTTATCGATACTTTACTAATATCGATATTTCCCTTTCGATACTAGTATTTTTTTTTACTAGATGCTTTTTTACGCGATACTTTTACTGATATTAGTACTCACACTCCAGTATCGAATCGGTATCAAAAGAAACAACTTTTTTGCTATCTTCACTCATGCTGGGATTAAATGTTTACTAAGGACTTTGGTGGAAGAGCAAATGGCACTATTTCTCAATCCTCACTAATTTTCTGCATGATAAGCAAGAAGAAACTCTAGCATTCAATCTCTTTTAGTTCATTACTATTCGTAGTTCAAACGCATAACATAGACGCGATAGACCTAAGTATACTATTATATTGTTAACCCATTAAAATGTTCAGTGTTTAAATAAAATATATAAAAATACAATGATGCAAAGTTTGAAAGTTTTATTACTAAATAAAAAAATTCCGGATTAAAATGTCACTATTGATAGTTACTGCTATCGATACTTTTCTTTCGGTACTAGTACGGTATCGATAATTTTCTTTAGATACTAGTATGGTATCGAAATTTTTCTTCTGATACTTTTAATGAGTAGTCCTACAGTATCGATACATTTTTCAATACTACATCCCTAGTGGGGTAGTGTCTTACCTGAATGACTCGTGGAGAAGTTTCCTGATATGGTAAAGCCTTTTCAAGCAATCCCAAGTCCAGTGGCCTCCAACCTTTTTCAAGGTTTGACATCAATTTCTGTCTTTGAAACTATCGTGACCTCTTGATAAACTACAAGCGTTCATATCCAACTTTTAAATTATTATTTTCACTAAATCTTGCTACTCACTTGAGTTACCCACATTTAATTTAATTACTCTTGTGGGGTAAGTAGAATTTAGAGAAAATATAAATTAATTTGCGTGGAGGGAGAAGGGGGAAATAGTTTAGGAAAAATCGTCCCCAGTACAACTGGTCAGAATTTTAATCCTGACCACATAACTAACAATCAAAATGAGCTTGACATTTAATATGCTTGCTTGATTTAATTATTATAAATGGCTAGTAATGATTTTATGAATCCAACTAAGATGTCTCAAAAGAAAATAAACGAGCCCAGAGAGAATATTGTAAGTTATTCTAGCAGCGCCAATTACCTAAACACGAAACTTCTAAAACAAACTAATTCAGCAAGAATATTATCAGAATTGAATCACCAAAAAGAACCTAAACAGTAACTTAACAATTTCTATAATTTTAGGCACTTATATTTCTATTTGAATATAGCACCTTCGTAAAATTACTATAAATACTTTAAATAAAGGGAAAATGGCGCCAAACAGTTATATTATATTAAACATTGAAAGGAGGATGGAAGGACAAGGCATACACACCAGAAAACGGTAGGCCTCTAAGTTCACAATTAAAACACAACAAAACACATAATTATGTAATTTTCGGGGTACATCAGTCCCTTTCTTCAGCAGAAGAATAGGTAGGTCTTGTTCAAACTTTTCTGTTTTACTCTCTTCTGCTGAAGAAGGGGACTGATTTACCCTGAAATTTACATAATTATGTGTTTTATTGTGTTTTAATTGTGAGCTTTGAGGCATACAGCTGTCTAGCAAGTGTGTCTATCCTCTTTTCAATGTTTAATTTAATAATTTTAAATAGTAGATATAGAGCTATAACCTCAACAATTATTGCAACCCTACCCACGAAACATACCGCCAACTCCAGGATGGAAACCACTGAATTAATACAAATAGAAGCAACTATACGAGTATTTGTTTAAACTAAATTAAGCTTTCTGGTGCTATGACATGTTCAACTTCCCTCTAAGCTACTAGCTAAGGTATTGAGGAAGAATACAACAAAAATATGATTCCTAGCACTTTTGGGTGAAGGGGAGACGCTTGAACACTCAAACCACCATTCCTAGGAACAGTTTTGTAAATATTACTATTAATTGGTGTTGGTGTTGGTGGTCGTACCTTCATCATGTGGGTTAATACCGCTCTACCAAACAATCCAATCATCTCATGGTCATTTTAATGTAGAGTCAAATTATTGGAAACACATTTGATCGTCTTCTATATGATTGCCGTTTGACCACATTAATCAATGTAATTTTTTCTAAAATAAGCTATAAATCCGATTCCTACCAAACTGAACCATTCAATCAGATACATCAAGTGACATTTTAAAAATGAACATTTAAGCACACAAATAAATATCAGTTTTAAAATCACTATCCACAAGTTTATATTTTAGATAACAACAATTAGTTATTGATAAGTATTTTTACATAAACATGACCTTACGACTTTTACTGACCACCCCAAACTTTAAACTCTGATTATTAATAAACACATAAATAGACAGAACAACCTTCTTGCCTGCCCTGACCCTTTGTCTTGCCTTGGCTTAGTACTGCCTCAGACCTGTCCCCAACATTACCCTACCATACCCTACCATACAATACCATAACATACCACACGTGGTCTTAATTGCTCATTCCTCTCACACTGATTAAACAGTCTTTCTTCTATGTAAGAATGATAACCCCACAGATTTGCATAATCCATTAAACTGTTGATTAAAACTTGTGACCCTAAAACCTAAAAGATAAGAGAAGATACTGATTATTAAAATTAACACTAATCTACAATTAAAGTGATAGCACTTATAGCTCTTCTTTCGCAATTCATATCCTGGAAAGGGTATGTGAACCCATTATATCTAATTAAAAATTAATTTTGCTTAGAATAATTGCTATAAATCGATCAATAAATATATATACTATATATATTAACTAGTCCATCTATCACCCAGGTGCTTAAGTTATTCAAAATTACCAACGTGGAATATCCCCTAGAATCTGACTGCTGGGGCAAATTGCCCCATTTTCTCCCCACTCTGGGGGGCCTATATATGCACTAGTCGAATTGGGAAGGAGTTAATTTCTAAATATCTGGGGTTTTTTTGTAAGTAGTTTGAAATTGATTAGTGTTTTTTTTAATGTATATCTTGCTCCTTAAAGTTTAACTTCGAATTAATTTTATTCTTTAAATTGAAAATTGACACCTGGACACGAAAACCGAACCCGGGCCTTTTGTCTTAGTACGATACTATTCTTACCTCTGGGTTATCCAGGAGTTGTCCTGTGCCCAGGGTCATCCTTCCCTCATATTTTAAGGCAGAGTCTGTGATAGACATGTGAAAATCGTCAGCTACAAATGTGTGATCAATTAAGATCACGATCTATCAGATAACGCAGCTACCATCGACTTGGGAGTTTGCTTTTTGCTGAAAATTGTACAGTTATAATAGTATTAATGCGCATATCATCATGGATAGCTCAGTGGTTAGAGCATTGGTGTACTAAGCCAAAGGTTCCGGGTTTGATCCCCATGTCCAGGTGCAATTTTTCAATGTAATGAATATGATATTTATATGCGGCTGTAACCGTGATTATCAAATATAATAGTTTAGCTATTTAATCCATTCGAAGTAATTGCTAACCTTTCTTTAATACCTCATGACAGAGTTATGCTGAGATTTTATCAATGTGTGTCTATAAATGAAACTTATATTCTTTGCTCTGTTCCACCCTAGGGGGCCATAGCTGGTGGGATTGTGAGTGTTGCGTTTGTCGGCTGGATCTCTTTGGGTACTCAAGCAGCCATTGCTAGAAAACAAATCACTTTTCCGACCAAGCCTGTATCTATAGAGGGGTGCTTACACCTAGTCAATATCACCATGGATCCAGTTCCAACGTCCAGGTGAGAACATTGTACATCATCAAACTTCCACCAAGCTTCATTTTATAAATATGGAGTGTATTAGTTCGAAGGTAGCATGAGATGTATCCATAGGGTGTCTACAATAGGAGAGGTGGTGACAGATAGGAAAAACTACCATGTATCCAAGACCTCATGTTTTATATATATATATACTTTTGGCAGTCAAAAATATCACAAGAAACCATTTGTTTTCAATTATGTCTTTGTTTTAACAGTTTTTACCTTATTGGGACACGAACTTATGAAAAATTAACTGTTTTGATGTTTATTTTTTGTAGAAGCGGGCGTCTGTGGCTCACTTAAAAATGTTTTTCATACAAGAACTTTTAAAATGCTGTGTTCTCTTAAAAAATTTAAGTTGATGATCCAGCCAAAAAAATAAAAAAAATATTGTTTCAGTTGCTAGATTTATTTTTATTTTTATACATGTGGTAAGTTCAACAGTTTTCAAATATTTGTCAAGGACATCGCGGAATTTGGCTTGGACTTTTTGTCGTTATTTAAAAAGTTTTTCATCAAATGTCAATATGCTCGTGACATATATTTAATAATTTTTGAGCTTATCAAGGTTATAAAACTAAACTTATTAAGTCAATACATCTATTGCTGGTATGCTAGTTTCATATAAAGCTAGATTGCCGAGGACAGGGAGATCGAGGTTCGAATCTCAGTCGGATGAACTGGGGGGGGGGGTTTACTAAATGTTCTTCCACTCTCTCTCCACGCAAATGCGGTTTCACTTCCTCTAAATTCAACCTTCCCAATTCCTAATTCACTAGCGTAATTAGTACTTACGCGTATAGCCCCAACGGGTTATAAGACGCGGTGCTAAATTAATAAAAACAATTGCAAAATAAATTGTTTGCTATAAAAACTGCAACAAAACAGCCTTTAACTCACGTCTCTTTCCATATCGACTTAAGCTTGCTACCGTTCCGTGTAGAAAGACTGCATACACAAATTAATGGCAGGTATATTTTATTTTAATATAAAATATTCCTTCCATACAATTCTACAACTTATTCCTGGCTCAATTATATGAAAGCCACGTCAACAATGGAATATTTATCAAGTCTCTTTTAGAACATCGATTAAATACTTGCTTCAAAATACCATCGAATAAAATAAACTACCGCTATAAAACAATGAATTAAAACATCATTTTATTGTATTTCCTATGAAGGCATTCTATATTATATTTTATATATTATTGAATCTAATTTTGTAATAATTATTAGTAAAAATTAAATTCCCGGGCCGTAGACAAAAAGAGCTCACACAAGTGTCACGATTTGTGGACATAACATAATAAATAAACAATTAACTAATAAATTAAGCACTACTTATACCATGTGAACCTTGACATAGGACATCAAGTGCATTTATGATTCAGAATATATTTACATAACTTATTCCTGCTAAGAGTTCTATCACAATATTTGTAAGCCAATAGGACATTATTTTAATGTATATCATAAATTCAAGTTGTTAGCAATTACCAACTTGGGTTATTTGGTAATTTTGTATACATTTCTTAGAACGAGCCTCATGAATCCATGCTCAACACTATCATTCAAATCCTACTAGTAAGTTAATGAGATACACTCTTCATGTTCCTTGATAAATTAATAGAATTAGTGAGTGTACCTTCAAAGTCGTCTAGAAGCTTCAAGTCCAAATGAGTAGATTTACATTTATTTAGTCATTAAATTTGAGTATCAAAATGGATAAAACAACCCGCGCATAGCTTATTGTCGCCAAAAGAAGCTGATCACATCCATCAAGGAATAACGACTGGACTGAATGGCAAGAAACGTCTTCACATCTCTCCGTTCGGCATTATTCAGGAGTATTCTACGATCTTCATCGGTTTTTCTCTGCTTCCCAAACCTCCACACTGTATTCACTAAATTAAACCCCGTGTCAATACCTCCTCTTACAATTACTAATTCTTATATATACAGTACATTGATCCCTGCTCCGACCAGTAAACGTCCGTATTGTTTTTGTCCATCTACAACTTTCAATATTCCCGATTCAAGAAGACCTCTCTCTCTCAGTTACTCAACGACCAAATGCTACAACAAAACTTGGAAAAGTATCGAAAACTTCCCGAACACACAACCCGACAACAGTTTTTTTGGTATTTCTTGCTAAAACTTGCATACTATAATACAATTCTATTAGATACGTATTGAGACCAAACGTAAGGTAAATAGGAAAACTTTATGCAGGATTACGGAATATTGAGAATGGTAAATAGTTTTTAGACATACAATAATTCTATTTTAGGTAGAAAATTGTGAAAAATTAGCCTGAAATTATTCTTATTTTTTTATTTCCTTGTTTCTCACGTCTCTTAATATCATTATTGAAATAGATTGACAATTTATTTTTCAGGGAAGACGTGTTTTTCCTGTACAGAATGTCTTACTTGTGGTACAGCATTATCGGCACCCTAACAGCTATTATTGTCGGCCTCATCGTCAGCTTCATGACGGGACCTAGAGACCCAAAGAGTATTGACCCTGACCTTTTGTCGCCAGTCATTCACAGATTTCTACCAAGGATGACCAACAAGTTTAGCAGAGATCAGGAACATCAACAAAAGGTGCTCGCAATTAGCTATTACATTAATTTTGTTAGTACCCATTGTTATATCTAAAACAGTAATGCACACTAAACGTTAAATTAAGGTACTGTCGTAGCTTGCAGCCTTAGGTAATCTAGAGCATGCAAGGTTGACGTAATCCTAAGAACTCATACTGTCAACTGTCCTGAATCAACACTCACGTACTCGTACCGGGTAATGTTTTCAGAAATATAGATTGTTTTGCCAATTAGCAAAACACAGAGTATTGGCGAAACTAACATCTTAGGGAAAATACTCCTCCTTTTTTGATTTATAACAGAATTTTTAGACTTTTTTCAAACATGGGACCAGGGAAGGACGCCAGTTGCTAAGGGGTTACTTCGAAGCACTCTACACTCAGCCACCAAATTACATCAACTTGTGGGAAGAGTATTTTATAGATAGCTTGAGTCCCTGTTCAGGATGGAGGAGGACGCCCCAACCCATCTTGAAAGTCTGAGTTAGACAAGAGCCGTGCAATGCTAGGCGGCCATGTGTTCAAGACCAGTTAGAGTTATAACACAGAAGATAGGTCAGGGTGCGGAACTGCTGAGTAGGGACATTGATAAAAAGAGGATTTGTTTCTAAACTCTTTCAACTAGTTCTAAGACCTACATCACACTCGTATAGTAATTAATCTATTTCAATAAACAAGATCAAAACAACCCCACAGCTATTTGCTGCTGCCTACTCATCCTAATAGGCCATCCTGACACGAAGTCCACGGGTTTGGGGGAGTAGCGACAGTACAAATATTAGTAAGCCAGTAGCTAAATATATGTTGATTAACTGTTCTGATCAACTCATCTAAATTGTCCCATAAATGTCATAATTGAAGCGAAGCTACTTTTACCTTACTTACTACTATATGATTCAGAAATTTGATGGGAGGGTGAGTCGTGAAGATATGATTTTATGTGGTAGCATGTTTCAAAAACAAAAAGAGAAGAATAAAGATTCTTCTACTTTCTCTTCTATACCCCCACCAAAATACCATCTCCCGCATCTTTGTGTCTTCCTGTGTGATAAAGTTTTATATCTGATCTCACGATCAGTAATTACCATGTCATTTCCTAAGATACATTTATTGTTCAGACCTTTCAAGGAAAATAATCCTCTTGTTAATATTAAGCATATATTTTCTTGGAGCTAGACTTATCATTTAATTTAATTAATGTAAGTAGGTGTTTCATATTCCTGTTATTTTTATGTTTCAGGATGGCACAGAAATGCAACAAAGGACATCCCTACCCAAATATGAACTAAAGAAATGTTGATTTCAAACAAAAAATAGCTAACAAAGTCTGGATAATTTTACAGTGTAATCGTCTTAATTAATGACTGAATACAATATTGACTCATTTGACATAGTTTTATTAGAAACCCAATTGTTTAAAAAGTGTTTTTTTAAGAATGCGGTAAAACAAGAAAGTTCAGTAAGTAACAACCATTCAATGAATATACAAAGTAAATAAAGAGTAGTAAAAACTGAGTAAGTTATTTACTTTTGAGTAAAGTATATATTATAATTAAAAGCAATTATTTAATTTTAAGTAAAAAGAGCTTACTTTTACTAGATAGTATGTGATAAGTAGCTAAAGTATTTATTCGAAACTTTTAAAGTCGTATTAACCTCCGATTAGGTCTACCCTTTAGTTTGAATGTAGTAGTTAGTTAAACCATTGTTCCTTTATGTGGGATGTTTAAATGGATACAAGAACCACGGATAGATCCTATATACTTTATCATCAATCAGAAGAAAAAAAACCATCACACTGTGATAGTGTTTCGTTAACTGTGCTTTACCTCAATATTCCGCTCTCATGAACACTTCCCGGCTATTGTACATCTATCTATATTTGTAAATCTTTCTCTAATGTCGCAGGTAATATGTACAGTATTTTTTTACTGGCAAGTCTTTATGATCTATGTACTCACCATCAAATCTGCTTGGTTAACTTTTATGTGTCTGCAGACTAGCACATCCAATCACTGTAGGAATTTTAAAACGTTTTACCACTTTTCTTTCGGGTCATTCAATTGTCACATTTGTTGGGAATTCGATCCACTGAACTGCTTTCTCCAACACTATATCGAGAGCAAAGTCAATATAGCCTTACATACTGTATTTCGATGGATTACAAAGTCCTCTCCCATTCAGCTCTGAAAGCTTGGATCACCAAGGTATCAAAGAAACATCTCTAATTTAATTTTTGAGGTTAAAATCAAACCTCGCATTTTGATATTTTCTAGCAGAAAACAAAAAAATGAATACATCCCGTTACAAACCTTAACAGGGACAGATTTACTGTGACTGTTTCTCTTTCATGCAATTGTTTCACACCACGCATTTACATGGAGATAGCCATTTGTTAACAGTAAATATGTCCTAAATACTCTGTTCATCTTAAAAAATTAACTATTTACACACAACATCAAGTATTAACACTGTACTCTATATTCGCTCTTATTTTAAATAAATACTTGAAAAAATCGAGTGTTTACTACGTATAAAAGTAATTACTTTAAAAATGAGCAAATAATTGAAATACAAACCTAAGTATTTACTTATCAATTTTAAAATACAAGTATCTACCACTTGTTCTTCATTTGGCCCAATTTAAGCGCTCAAGACCCTACAAACTCGCCCAACCTGCTCGCAAATTTTCCCCCGCTTAATTAGAATTCAGGTTTTTTATAAAGGTCCTTGTCTTAAGTTTATGTGAAATAACAGTTTTTCCCTTGATGAGGATATTCAAGGAAGTAATGAGAGAAAATGTAACATTAACTCTTAAACAAAGATGAATAACAAGTAATTGCTCGAAATGTTCAAATAGAATTATTACTAAGATGATATCTAGGTCTAGGATGTTTAGAGAGAAAAAAAAGTTAGTACCATCAACAGCATATAGCTAGTTACAGCACACGGAAGTTATAGCTATAAAAACATTTGAAATTGTTGTTATAAAATTTACGCATTTGTTTTATGGACTACAATTTTATTGATACAATAACAGTGACTTTATGTCAGAAGTACAAGCTGTGGTGACTAATGCTACTATGAGGAGGAACATAATTATTTGACTTTCACCTTAATATAAAACAACTTCAAAGCCTTCAATATACTATACATCAAGAGTATTCCATCAAAGGACGTAGAAAGATGGGGTTCGGGGGCATCCTGACAAACCACCCTCAGCTTTGTTGGACACCCTTACACATATAGATACATATAAAAAATCGATAATACAATTTCTTTACTTTTACTTTAGTTTTAATTGAAGACCAATTTTCGTCTGCGTAATCTAATGCTCGTTGCAGGGCTCAGTCGCTAACACAATCTTGAGCGGTGCGTACCTCCACAGTTAGCTACAAATATTTGCTATCTACACCTTCTAAGAGTATGCGATAATGTCGACGCGATCAATTCCTCGTTTATTTACTATTCATGACCGTGTAAATTAAAAATACGTATGCTTTAGTAACGACGCTATCAATTTATTGTCTATTTATTATTAATGATCGTGAAATTTAAAAATACAAGTTAATATTAATTTTGTTAATTGTAAATTAATTTTTTTTTCTGTCACTAGGCGTACCCCCAGGTATTAACCCGCGTACCCCCTGAGGTATGCATACCCCACTTTGGAGACCACTGGTATAGTAAATCTACGCAAAAATGGTAGTCAACTTGGAAATAATTGCAACAGAAATGATTATTTTGCTATTAGTTTCCTTTTACCTCTACAAACAACATATTACATATGTAGAACCATGTAAGTAGAACACCTTCAAAATGGTGGATCCAATATGGCAGTTGCTCCGTAAGACAATCCGACAGTTTTTTGCTTAGTAACTTTATTTCTTTCACTCTCATCATAAAATTTGTCATTAACTTTTTTTGTTTGCAAAGTAATTTCGTTTTAAACGGTTTAGGCCCAATATAAAACCAAAATTGGTTAAATCAGTAAAAAGAAACAGTTATTTTTGTAATTTTATTTTTATTTCTAATTAGCTGGGTATCCCAGTAACCCAGCTACCCCTATACATCATTAATCACACTTTCACGAAACAACTTACCGTTACAAGCGTGCTGACAAAAACAAAATCTGTACACAAGGTTTCCGCTGGGCTTCCTCAACAGGAATGAGCGCAAAATGGTAGCCTGTCCACATGTTGCAACCCAGTGCCGTATCATTCCTTTAATGTGACGGCGAAAAACCGACAAATGACCGATCGGGCCCGTTGCCTATTTTTGTATCTATCACATTTGACACGCCATTTTGCAACGATTTCCCGTCTCCACTGATACACAACAAATGGATACCCGCCTTAAGAATACGCATTTCCCATTATTGTTATAATGACATAATAAGAAAGTATATAAATTATCCCATGTTCTAAACATATTATATTATAGTTCTTTAATGAGTGTTCTTTCATCATTCATGGTTATTTGTTTAATAATTGTTGAACTATGGCAAGTCCTATAAGCAAAATACAACAAAAAAGTCAGTACTCTTGCCCCCCCTAAACCTCTCTCAAAAGTATTTTTACAATAAGTTGATTGGATGAGTTATTACTTTTTAATAACATATTTTGATATATTAAATCATCTATGACTTTATTTGACAATATTATTTCATATAGGCCTATCTCATGTGATCAAATAAAATAGATGTATAAGTTACAGGATAAGTAGATTCTCCAGTAAGAGTCGACTTTACCTAGGCCGACTCGACTCTTACTAGTCTTTTTAGTAAAAGTTGATTAAAAGCGAAAAGTGATGAATTTCGATCAACATTTACTAATCAGAGTTGACCGTACCTAGGGAAAGTATACTCTTACTACCTTGAGTTAGTAAAGGTTGACTTTTTGCAAGGAAATGATCTACTACCTAATAAAAAACAAATAAAAAAGCAAAACCTTTATGATACAAAGAGAGATATAAATATTTATTATTTATTACAGCAAGGTAAATATTTGTGACACTTTGAGTTGCAAAGCACATCTTTCTTCTTACATATGCACTTCTTGGATTTGCATTTAGTGTTACAAGAGCATTTGAAAAATCCTTGTTCACTTCCAAATGATTGTGAAGTTGCAACAGTCCTCACAGCTATTGTTTTATCCATAGGGACTTCATTTTCTTGGATAATGCTCGTGGGACATTTACTGAATTGAGACTTGAAAAAATATTATCATTGAACTCTAAATAATTTAATATTAGGGGCAGGGAGAGAGAGGAGCGAGAGAGAGAGAGAAAGTGAAATAGAGAAAAAAAAAGCTGCTTCAGAATTCCATTTCTTGTTCCAATTCGATAGAATCCATCATCGACAACCTCCAGTACCATGCCAAGGATAGATCGGGCATCTCCTCTTCCACGGTCAACATCTGGGACAGGAATTCAAACTGACGTTCCTTTTTCTAGTGGCGGAAGAATCTGATTGGAGGTTTTTTTCATGCGTTTAGCTTGCTCTTTTAGACAGTGGAAAGCTTCATTTCTCTGCTTCTTGATAGCCTCCGTAGACTTATCCAAGTCAGTGAGGAGAAAATCACCATCATCTACTAGCCAATTTTCACCACTTGATAAATTTTTATATGTTTATATTTCATTAGGATTTCCATTCCCGTTTCTTTCAATTTCATTTTCTTGTTGTTGTTGTTGTTGTTGTTCCTGAATTTGATCAATAGCGCATTGAAGATCGTCTTCTGTTTCCAGTTACCTCAGTAGGTAGTTTTGAAATAGATAAGCCATGTCTCGGGGGGCAACCGAACATTGCCTCATAAGAGGATCTTTTTATCCCACTATGCAATGCACTGTTTTTCATGAGTTGAATAAACTTTAAGCCTTCACACCATTTTGATATTTTGTGGTCTTGCATCCAGGTGGTTATCCTATTCTTTATGTCCTGGTTGGCTCTCTCAACACTACCTTGACTTTGACTATGTCGCGGTTTGCCATGCACCATTTTGAAATTCGGCCATGTATTAACCAGACTGTCAATAATTTTATTTACAAATTCTTTGTCATTGTCAGACTGTAAAATACAAGGAGCGCCTAACAAAGTAGAAATATCAATGATGTTAGCACACACTTCGTCTGCGGTCTTAGATTTCAGTGGTCTTACACAACATACTTTGTCAAATGATCCTGGTAAACCATTATAAATTTGAACTCTCCATCAGGTTGCGACTGAAAGTCAATCAAATCCACTTGACATCGTGAATTCATTTCCTTGAATAACAAAGGCTTTACAACCAGTCCTTTCTTCTTATCTTTCAATTTTTGAACACAAGGTTTGCACAAGCTTAAAAATAGTAAAATGTCCTTTGTAGTAACATTTTGGAATTTTCCTTTCAATTGCTCAATCATACGATCTCTTCCTCCATGTCCAGTGGATATGTGCGCTTCATTAAGAACTCCAAACAGCTCTTCATCAAAAACATAATACCTTATGCTTTCTTGGTCTGTGACAGGGTGTATTAGTTTTGTAATACCGTTTACTTCAATAATGTCATATCGTCTTAAAAACCTGAGATCATTACTTTCTTTTTTACTCGCAGTTTTTAGATTTTTAACTTTTTTAATGTAGCTATCGTATTTCAATTTGGTTAATGTAAGTGGAGTCTTCCATAATTATTACACACTTAAACTAATTATTAAAATGTAGAAAACCGACTGAAACTAATTAATCAAACACACACTGAATCCTTGGATCACTGTTGAAAACTTCAACAAATGGACGAGTGATCAAAGAAAACAAAAGTAAACAAATAGAGCTGGGATATTCAAAACAAAGATGTGCGCGCAAAGTCGCATGTGGAGAGCAACATCAGGACGAGTGATCAAAGAAAACAACAATAAACAATTAGAGCTGGGATATTCAAAACAAAGATGTGCGCGTGAAGTCGCATGTGGAGAGCAACATCGCGGAATCAACTTTTACTAAACCACAGCAGGCATAGTTAACTCTTCCTAGGAAAAGTTGATCTGTTTATTCTCTATCAACTTTTACTGATACTTTTAGTAAGAGTCGACTTTACCTAGGTCGAGTCAACTCTCCCTAACAATCTACTTTTCCTGTAACATATACATTCAATTCTTCATTTATTTGCTCTAACACTATTAAGTTTAATTACTAATAATTTTTTTCTGTATTAAATAGTCACACTATTTATAGGCCTATTTAGTAGTTAATTCTCTGAATTGAAAAATGACACTTCTACACGGGACTAGAACCCGGAACGCTTTACAATAGCAATTGATTTACGCATTTTTTTTAACTGTCATTGTACTATTGGCAGCATAAAGCCATCCCGAGTCATTTGATAGCTCGTGATCTTTATTGACCACTCATATGTAACTAATGATTTTCACACGTCCATCCAAGACTCCGCCTTAAGAAATGAGTGAAGAATGACCCAAGGTACGGTGTGAACCCTGGATAGCTCAGTAGTCAGAGATCATTAGAGTACTAAGTTAGAGGCTCTTGGTTTGATTCCCGTGTTCAGGTTTTATTTTTCAGTTTAGAGAAAACAATAATTCCTACAAATGGTAATTTTCCCCTTGTTCATGGAAATCAGCAGTACTACCAGAAAATAAGCAAAGTTTATTATTCTTTGGGGGCTCTTTTCATGAACCAATTGATTAGGCCTACATTAGCATACGACCTACAAACTAACTCATTTCTAGTAAAGAAAAATTAACAAGAACTTTGGCCATATGTAATCATCATAATTGAAGGGAAAATCCAATATAGCCCATGAGCATTTTGTTGGTCCTGCCTGGAATCGAATCCGAGAAACTTAGCTCAGTATACAGTAGTTACCAAACGGTGTGACGCGAGAGGATGGCAGGTGTGGCGGGAATATTCAAAGATATTCAAAGAAGATCAATGATTTAGATACATTTTCAAACATCAGAAATTCCAACGAGCATCTTTTGAAAAACGAATGTGAGCCTCAGATAAGATACAGATTGTATCTTATCAAGTGGCTGAATTGATTACTCAACGAACAATATTTGAACAATAAATATTGCCTGCCAGCTGCTTTATTGTGAAAACTTTCTTTGGTGATGATGCCCAATAATAAATTATGAAAAGTACTTTGTCTGATAAGTCATTTCGCAGAATAATAGTTGATTTGTCAGCTAATATTGTGAAACGTGTTTTCCAAAGTATAAACAAATCTACATTCGCCATTCAAGTTGAGGAATCGATCTACATTAATGGAAAAGCACAGTTGCTTGCTTATACCAGATTCATTCACAATTAAGAAATACTTGCACAGTTTTTATGTTTTATTGATCTTGAAAAACATACCAGAGGATTGACTATTTTAGAAGCCTTATTTGAGTATTTACAAAAGTTGATATTTAAATGGAATTGAAGTTTTAATGGAAGGTGCCCCATCTATGATAGAGAATAAAAGAGGCTACTTTGTGTCACTCATCAAACAGAAGAATACATATATGATAAAATTTACTGTTTTTATGCACAAAGAGGCATTTATCAGTAAGACCCTTGTAGCTGATTTGAAGAAGGTTTTAAATCAGGCATAGGCTGGCCTTGAGACAAAAACGGGACGGGGAGGTTAGGGAGGGGCTATGTGAGAAAATCAAGTTCAAAAAAATTTTTTTTTGACACAAAAAATTATTAGAATTCGTTCTTATAACATAACATGGCGAACATACAATTATTCTTCACAGAACCCACACCAAAACCTTAAGGTGGCTGTAGATGGGGACTGTATTTCATCCTGATCATACCATGAGTATTTTTCGGACAAACTTACTTTGCGCAACAAATGTTGGTCTTTCAATACCTTGTCGTAAAACTTATCACACACTCCATGTTACAATCATGTTGTCTTACCATTATCATGGCTCTCATTGATTCGACACTAAATCTACGTATCTCCTTAAACAGTATGCTATTCATAATAGAAGAAATTTTTTCCAGGGATGCTGTACTTCCTGCCAAATAAACAATACACTCTACTACATTAAACAATTCCTAAAAGTATAAACATTTTTCGCTCAACTCAGAGAATATTTGTACCCATCTATTAAAACATAAATACTTGATTTATTCCATACATCCAACCTCCTCATAGCCATAGTTTTATGATTGACACTAATATTTAAGCATATTTTAGAGTTTTATAAAAAAAAAGGACAAAAACAGCATTTTTACTAAAACGACGGACGGCTGGGACATGGCAAAAAAACAAAAAAACTGGACGTGTGGTTACACTAACCAGGCAGGGAACATTGAGTACTTTATCAAAACAAAACCATTATTATTTGCTCAACTGTGCAAATACGTGGAATCGAATCACCAATGCCTGGTTTTCAAATTGACGTTCTCTGGATATCTCACGTAAAAAAATGTCTAAACTTGGATTTTGGAACTGAATAACTAGTTAAGAGTAATAAGGGAATAAGGGAATAAGGGAACCCATTGTATTAGCTAGCATATTTGGCCGTTATATTTTCCCCGAAATGTATGTGCTCAGCGTCAGTATGCAAGGCCGTGATGGCAATACCCTCACACGATCACACCACATGCAACTTAACTGCATTAAACAAATAAAACGCTTCAGATCTTGCCCGGAAGAGTGCTGCACCATAACCTCGAAAGTAATATCTCGCAACACTGGTAGAAAATATTTATCAGTTCTTCTCGTAGTTTTCTTCACAAATACTTGACTTGGCTAGGGATCCTTTTGAGAATTTCAAATGTTAAGATCTGACACCAAATTATAGTGGAGAGGGGTGGGAGGAATGAACAAATGGCTGGATTTCAAGTGGTCGCACCTTGAAATTAGAACGCGGGAGTATGCCTACCGAATATTTTTGTATATACAACCAGAAACAGTACCGAGATATCTCTTCAATCTTCAACAGTTCCTCACAACATGTTGTAAACAGGGATTTTCATCTCCGATAAATATCAAAGACTATCAAGGAGAAAGATGTTTTTGTGTTGACCAAGAGATGAGAGTATGTTTGTCTCTTATTAGACACTATATAAATGAAATTACCCAACAAAAACAAGCTCATAGCTCTGATTAAAATTGTATATTTTGTGAATGAATCGTGATTTTTTTTTATGTAACTCCATTGTTTTATGCTTTCTGGATGTATCAATATCAAATTATTATAAACTAGTTGTGTTTTATGTTATGAATAAAACAATGCTAGGAGCAAATATTTTGTTTATGAAGTTATTTCTTATCAAAAATAAAAAAGGGTGTAGTGCGAGCAAATATTCATTGTGAAAGTGCGGCCCGGAGTGAAAGGTTTGGGAACCAACCACTGGAGCAGAGAGACGGAGCTGATGTGTGTGAGCTAGGTGTGTGAAGGCTGTTGCCTTGTTGAATAGCACGACCACACATCTACATGAATCACTCTTCAAGGGCACGAAGTGTGTGCCAGTCAGGTTGATGTGCACTTATTAGAGTGGGAAGGACTGCTTTTATTACACAAATGAGTTCGTTAAATAAGTGACGTCATCAAATCGTGGGAAGTCCAGTACTCTGTAGCCGTACACAATAAGATTGGGCCTTGGTAGAGTACTGAATATTACCGTACTCCACGTCTAACTATAAGTCCGATCTATCCACTTATTTCAAATAGTGAGGAATGGAGTGAGGAAGGTAAAATGATAGAGGAAAGGTGCTCACATTTGCTTAAAGTGGGAAACATTTAATAAAACCACTCAGTAAAAGCCAACTAGGATTAGAATCCCTAACTATCCTTACCATAAAACCTGACTAGATGGGCTTGATGTTTAGTTCGCGTTCCACTGATGCAAGATTTTTTTTAAATCACTTTTTGATTGGAAACTAAATGTGAGAATACTATAGATTAAGATTCTTTGTTTTATTCAAATACACTTTTTTTTATTATTATCCATTGTTTCTTGTTTGTTCAAGGTCTAAGATTTGTGTGGGATTTTCCTTTGTCTTGAAATTCTATCTTAAATAATTGCTACATAAGTTTTATTCATGATTATATTACAAGATTGTATAGAACATATTCTACATTCTCATCGGGAAAGTATTGTAATCGATAACATTTTCGACGTCAAGATGAGAACGAATCCTGACGTTTTAGGTGCCGCTAAACTAAAAAAAAGTGGGTATATTTACGATCCTGTACCTGCAACTATTGCCTAAACTGTATTATGGAGTTCGTACGAACCTGATGTACGCTCAACCTTGAGTACAAGTCATATTTTTAATTACATTTCTAAAATTAAGGGTAACGTACTGATTTTTGAAAATTTGAAGCATTTCCAAAAAGGAATTAACGATTTTGTTAAATGATAAAATGTTCTATACTGATCTTGCAGATTTATAATAATGTAATAATTTGAGAAATTATGTAGTAGTACTATTTTGTCAACCATTTATTCGGAATCGCTATGACAAACTTTACATGGTTGCATATTTAAACCAACAATTCAATTATAATTCAGTTTTCAACGTGTCAATTTTGAGTTTATTGACACTATAACTTTGGCTATCTACTCCCTAAAACATATCTATTTTAATAAAAAAATAAGCGAAACGGTTGACTCTGTGCCAATTAAAATCTTCTCCGTGCCGTTTAAATTAGGTTAAAATCCGGACCCAACCCATTGAAGGTGATCTATTCATTAAAAGAGTAGTAAATAAGCCGTTTGTGACACATGCTACGCAATTCATATAGTAAGTACAGCTTAATATCATAGGAATTGCCTTGTCTTACAGGTAAAAATGTTCTTGGATCTACTTTCACGTATTTATAGAACCAAGGCATGTGATCTGCAGCTGTCACTTTCGAAAATATCAAAATAGTGAAGCGTAATCAATGTTGGCCGCCGATAGCTTCCTTTATTTAAAAAACAGTTATTTCGTAGTAAATTTTGAATATAAATGAAGAAATACCCAGAAGCAACGATTTCTAGGAAATAGACGCATGAGTGTGTTTAGCAAACAAGCAAAGTTAATGATCTCGAACCACTATCGGCTCATTTTCTAATCGCGTTTCTCCTAACCACGTATAATTATCATAGTAGTTCCAAGAAGTTCTCAAGGACAAAGCTGTATCTCACATTTAGGAAGAGACACGTCCATAACACACTTGTAGCCAGGTCCTCGTTGTCTATTTCACTAGCTACATTTCACAGCTTGGGCCTAGGAACAAACAGGCCTACGTCCATAACACACTTATAGCCAGGTCCTCGTTGTCTATTTCACTAGCTACATTTCACAGCTTGGGCCTAGGAACAAACAGGCCTACGTCCATAACACACTTATAGCCAGGTCCTCGTTGTCCATTCACTAGGTTACATTTCACAGCTTGGGCCTAGGAACAAACAGGCCTACGTCCATAACACACTTATAGCCAGGTCCTCGTCCATTTCACTAGGTTACATTTCACAGCTTGGGCCTAGGAACAAACAGGCCTACGTCCATAACACACGTATAGCCAGATCCTCGTTGTCCATTCACTAGGTTACATTTCACAGCTTGGGCCTAGGAACAAACAGGCCTACGTCCATAACAGGCCTTAGTGCTCACAATGAGTTTTTAAAATCCTTTGGTCATTTTTCTCAGCGCATTTTAGTTTCCGTTCAATTTATACGAATACATCTTTTTATATTTAATTAAAGATGAGGAAGGAAGTATTTTATAGGAAATATACACGCGTTTACATTGAGGGAAAGTGGAAAACCATTTAAGGAAAAACATCCTCATTATAACAGACCGGAGTTTTAATGCCGATCACCAGAAATCCAGTCCCACATGATAGCGACGAGTTAGACTATCAGACCACCGTATTTTTGTGTAAATATATTAAAATGGTTTCCCTGGTATTAATCTAATGAAGACTCGCGGTTATCGCACTGGGATGTTAGGCCTGGTTCGAGCTGCATTACAGTCCCATTTTCAAAGGAAGAGTCTTTAAATAAACAAAATCGTATTTCTTTTCGTCCAAAATTGATAATATTTGACTATTTTATCATTATTATTCTATATGTATTGATAATATCTATCAAAAGTGACAGTTGAAGATAGTATGGGGTGAAGTATGTATAAGAGGAAGTTGATCTAGTAGCTTTTCTTGCTCTTATACAAGGCCTTTATGAAAACTGGACTACCTTATATTATTATTATTATTAGTACCGCGTCTTACTACCCGTTCGGGTTATACGCACTTACGCTAATGTGCAATGGTAGGGTGATTGTGAGATGAAATGGAGGACCTACAGTTTAACGTGGAATCCGAACCACGGTGGAGGCCTGGCATTCCTCACATTCACAAGTTGTGATTAATACACGTCTTGTCAGAGGTGAAGGAAGGGTTTGGTAATCAGATAAATATGTGCCGGGACCGAGGATTGAACCCCGGACCCTCAGCACAGAAGTCTGACACCTTACCCCTAGACCACCAGGTCACCCGACTACCTTATAATAACAATTCAACTGTAGTTGTATATATTACTATTGTGTATCATACTACCCACACTCTAAAGCTATTTTATCTGCTTCAATATTAAAATGTATTATTACCAAGCACGTGTTAAAATTTATTTAACATTTTTGAACAAAGACGTGGTGGTTAGCCTAAAATCATTTTAGTCCAAATACCTTTGGTCAAATAACACTTGATGAATTTAACAAGGTCAACTTATTTACTAGAAATCCATTTTAAGCCAAATTAATTTGGTGAAATTAATTTTTAACCCAACTGACTTTAGGCGAAATGGTTTTAGGCTACATGACTTCAGACCAAATGACTTTTCATCAAGTTAGTTTTAAGGTAAAATAAATCTAGGCCGAATGACTTTGGGCCAAATGACTTTAGGCCAACTGACGAGTAGCCTACTTTTCCAAATTAGGCTCTAAATGTATTATAGTGCTAATTTGACTGACTATATATATGTATATATATTGAAATAACTAGTATAGTATACAATGCAACAAAACTAAACATTTTGCCTATTTGAATTACTTTGGTTGTACCACACGCATAAAATTTTAATGCCATAGCTTTTCGTCAGAGAGAAAATTATAATGAAGGACAGATTATAATAAAATTACAATTCCATGATCTCAGGCTATATACAATGTAGTATGGCCTCTAGGTGGAGGTTTCTCCAACCCTCTTACTTAGTAGTCCACAAGCCGCCACTGAGGAAAATGTCCATCTCCACCTTTAGGCTACTATCCAGCGTATGATTGGTGGTAGCTGACAGCTAACACAATTTACAAGATCTGCTCTCATGTATCCATTCTCCAAACCACATTATCTACAAGACTATGTTGAGTTGTCACTTTTGGCCGTCAAAACTTTCACAACAAAAAACTTGTTTTTAATTATTATTTTTTAAATAGTTTTTACATCATTTAAATACTAGATTATAAAAATAGCCGTTTGAATGTTTTTTTTATGGAAGCACCGTTTGTGGCTCACATAACGTTTTTATTTTGTAAACACATGCGTGGGAATTAACACAACCAAAAACGGTTTGTATGACGTCATAAATCAAGTTGATTTCATCCAGTTCGATATTTTAATCTTTGAAGATCCCAGTCGGGTGTGCTGGGGGTAGTTTCCCCTAAATGGTTTCTTATTCTCGCCACACAAATGTAGGTATACTTACTCATCCCTTACCCATTAGCAAGGCCGTAGCCAGGGGAGGGTTTTGGGGGTTCAAACCCCCTCCGAAATTGTATGAACAAAATATATATGGCTTTATTTATGGTTCAAACAATATAAAAATTAAGATACAAGTACAAATTAGGGGGCTGTGTTACCATAAAAAGCACTTCAGAGAGCTTCTACAAGTGTTTAATATTTAGAAATTGTCCTAGCCTTCAGCAGTTAGGGGGTAATGTTGCCATAAAAAACACATAAGATAGCGTCTAGAACTCTTTATCGTTTGAAATTGTTTCTATTTTCCGGCAATTGGAGGATATGCCTACCAAACCCCCCCTGAAATTATTGGCTGGCTACGGCCTTGCCCATTAAGGTAATTAGTACATAAGCGTTTAGCTCAAATGGGCAGTAAAAAAAATTCTTCACATGGTGATATCAACAGTTGCTGAAAATCTGCTATGAGCATGGCGGCATTAGATGAAAAACTTTTTAAATGAAGAGAAAAAGTTGTCATTAAATTCCAGGACACCCTCGACAGATATTCAAGAAATGTTGATATTACCATGTGAAGAAAATTAAACTCTATATTTATACTGGATACATATTTTATTTATTTCAACAAAAAAAGTTTTGCTATAAAAACTGCAAAACACCTACCTTTTCTCCCGTCCCTTACAAACCAACCTTGAAAGAAGATACAAATGTGAATATATTTTTTTAAATTTCATTACTTAATGCACTAAAATATTACTTGTTGCCACAACCACGAAACGAAAAGAATAGTTTTATTAATATTTGTTGTTCTTTCAATAAGTTACGAAAAAGCCGCTTGTACAGTAATCTTTAGGGAAGTATTATTGGAAGTGTTTATTAACACTTTTAATTGATAATATAGTATTACTAAGGATAGGATAAAAATATTTTCACTTCAGTGACTTTCAAGCAATGTTTATAATAAACATCTTGACCAGTTGTCAAGTCAGTTGTCAGTTGTCCTGCGCTGGAAGGACTCTACAGAGTTTACAGCAACACATCCTGTAGAGTGTAGTTCCGTGCAAATAGACTGAACGTGTCAATGATACTGTAACGTTATTTGCCACCCTACCATTTATTTCCTTATATTTTTCCCAAGCTTTGTAAATAGTTTCAAGTTTATTTTCGTTTGAAACACGCTGTGTCGCCGGCGTGACAAATAATAATATTTACATCCATTTAAATAAATTAAAAGGACAGAATATAGAACATCTAACACTGTTTTAAATAATTTAAACAATTAATTTTGACATAAGGAAGAACACTTACCTTTTATTAAACATATTAATTTCCTTCCAAGAGGTCTGTTGACTCTTCTTCTATTTATTTTGAATGTCGGCCATGATTTATTTTAACGCATGCGCAGATATGATGAACAAGTGAGTGGCGAGTCTCGTGCTTGTAAAAGTAGTAAGAAAAAAAAGAGAAAAAGAAGACGTTCCAAACTAGCGCGCATTTCAATTCTGACAGATTAAAATAAACATTTAATTCTCTTAAGAAACACAGACATATATTTAAATCTTGATATTAAATTTGTATTTTATTTTATGTTCTGTTCATAGCCAACACTTTATCTTTTATTTTAATGTATTAGTTTTCTCTTTGGACTTAGTAGAGAATAGAACGTTTTTAAATTTAAAACTTAGAACATTATTTGAAGAGGATGAGGGTTCTTTCTTCCGGAGTGTCATTTAACATGGAGCAAAATCTATATAGCTCCTAATTAAATTTAGTTTTCAAGTGGAACAATGGTTCGAAAGTAAAAGTGCAAGTACTCAAATGGAAAGTTAAGTGTCTGGAGACGAACTAGAGTGTTTATTTCTTCAAATTGTGGACGAGTTTGAATAAATAAAAGGAAACAGACTTCAGACATTCTGTTTCAACATGGACAAATTCATTGGTGAGGTCCAGCCAAATCTTCAATTTTAAATATATTTTATTTCTCATTTTTTTTATCAAGCTATGATACATGCAAAAACTTTCAGAAAGGACTAAATACACTCAGACTCTATCTATTCCAGGGAATTGATTAATATTTTATTTTTATGTAAAAATATTAATTCTATTGATTTTTTTTTGTTCCTCAACAATACCTTTTTTTTTGTCTTACTCAAAACTATATATTCTATAAAAGTTTAGCCTATATATATATATTATTTTCTTTCACTCTATTATTATATATATATTAAAACTCCTAAATTTAATCCTGTTCAGAGATTGTTCATTTAATTGTTTAACTTTGTTTAAGAATTTATGTAATACCATATATTTTATTTTGTCATGATAGCCTTATATTTATTCGGATATCCTTAGGTAGGTTTGGGATGTAGTAAAAGGGAAACAATAATGATAATAATAACAACCCACAAAAGTTTCAACAATTGTTTTTTTTATTGTAATCTCAATTAGTACATTTTTGTTTTTTAATGATCCATTGTATTTAAATTGCTATTTTTTATTTTAATTTTATTTTGAGTACTCTCAACTCTCGTGGAAGCCTACAACACACCATTGTAACATTGACATTGTAATATCTAGGTAAAAGTTCCCGAGCACACCCAGTGGTCTCGAGCATTTAGAGTCGTCGTGCATTTGTTCAAATTAGTCGAGCTAAAGTTTATTTATATTTATTGTTTTTTTTATTATTATTATTTCTCCTAGTTTCCAGGAGTGGCGCCCAACACAAAATTTTTTATTAATCTCGACGTTACCCTTTGTTGTTGATAAGCATCAATTAGGACATTCATATTAGAATACAGACATCCTTAATGGCTTCAGGAGGTGTGGGGGTGTTTGACCAAGTTTTCAAAGAAAGGGAGCTCAGGAAGACCTCCCATAGATATTTATTTCTAATTTAAAGAATACTTCTAGGGTGTATAAAAAGAGATTGTCATGTAAATTTGAGGTTATTTTTTAAACGTATAAAAAAGTCTTCATGCAGTTTGCAAACTAAATAGTACTGTGCACCTTACACAATTTCTCATTACTTAACATAAAAATTAATATAATTATTTACTTAAATCTCGTAAGGTGTAAAACGAAATAATATGCATTGTTGCAGAAACATAACATAAAAAACCTCCTATTCCACCCAAGAGCATAAATAAAGTAACATACACTGTTACAGAAATATATTGACAGTATGAAACATCTCGGTAACCAAAGAGCATAACAATCAACTACTCATTTCACAGACCTTGATTTAAAAACATATTTGCTTATAGCTCGGAAACTATAGGTTTTATAAGCATTCATTTCAAACAAAAGGTGAAATGATAATCTATTTTGTAATTCAAAGAGTTTTGTAGATATGATCAAAATTTGAAATATCCACCGCTGTAAAGGACTCAGTGAGTGATTTCAGCGAAAAAAATGCGATATTACATTTTGTTTTTAATGTTAAACATTGCCTGGAACAAATTTTAATCAAGATCCTTATTATAGCCAATTTCCAGAATATAAATTTTGGCCCTTAAGTAAACCATCCTTAGTTTTAGGGTTGGACATATAATCTCAAAAACTCCTCTGAAAACTCCTTTAAGGCCTACAGTTTTCTGGTAAGTGTCCAGGCCTTGCCCTTCTAACCTCCTTTCAATGTTTAAATTAAACCCCCTCTGGGAAATCTTTCTAAACCCCATAGGCAGTTTTAGTCCTATCGGTAAAAATGTTTCAAATCTAGGCCAAAAAACAGACATACAGAGAGACAGATGACATTGCAAAAGCCACTTTAATGGTTTCAGGGGATCATAAAACCTCGACATCCATCAAAATGTCAAATTCTGTATTTTCTCAGTATCACAATAATTCCATCCTCCCTCCGAGGGGCTGGGTGAAAGTAAAAATTACACTATATGCATCTTATAGTAAACACTACACCTTTAACCTTTTTTAAATAAGTTTATCTTTATATTTGTGTCTGCACAAATTGTGTTTACTAAGTACCCATCAATCCAATGTTGCGTGGGTACAGTGTACCCATGGTCGCCCCTGTTTCTGCACCACTGCATGCAGGAGAAGGGAAGTTGTTCTTTCTAGCACCACGTCCTACTATCCGTTCGGGCTATAAGCTATAGGTATATACATAGGGATTAAAAAAGTTGAATTTAGAGGAAGCGTACCAACATTTGCGTGGAGGAATAGTGGGAAACAATTTAGGATAAGCCACATTCACTACACTCCACTGGGCTCAAAACCCGATCTCCTCATCATCAACAGTCCAGTCTGTTGCGAGAGTCACGTCATAGACCATGTAGCCACCGAAGTGGGTGAAGGGAATTTAAAGTCCATATTTTTTGCAGTTTTTATGTCAAAAACATTTTTTGTCCAGATAAATAAAATATTATCTCAGTAGATATATTTAGTTTAATTTTCCACACAACAGTTCTCGAAAATCCGACACCTTAGCTCAGTTGGTTGTGTGTCTGTCTACTAAGCTAAGGGTCCCGGGTTTGATTCACGGTATGTCCGAAAAATGTATCATTAGGGAAATATGGGTTTACCTTTTCACATTGATGAATTAACGGTGGGCTGGCTCTTGGGCTTGTCTTAGTCTTAAGTTAGATTATAAGGCCAGGGGTGGCCCGAGGTAAATTATGTGCCCGGGTGGGATTGTTTTTTGGCGTCCCCTATGTAACTGGTGGATAATATAGTCTATTCGCCATAGGAGTGGCTATAGCTGACAGCTAGTAAGAACCACCAGATCTACTGTCATGTATTATTTCGACAAATCAAATGATCTGCAAGACCATATATTGATTTATTGTCAACTTTTGAAAATAATTTATTTTTAATTTTGTTTTTCTTTTGACCGTTCTATAAGTCTTCTGTTAGCTGTCAGCTACCACATTTCTCATGGCGATTGGACTCTGGAAAAATATTAAAATAGTTCCCAAATCTAACATTATTTTTTAGACAATGCTATCTTCCATTTTTTATTATAAGTTTAACAAACACTTTGAAAATATAAACGGTTTACGTTATAATTGCAAAAAACAAACCGTTTTAGGGTGCCATGTTTTCAAGATGGCCAATGTAAAATAATCTTTTGAGAATGGCACTAAATTCTAATTAACTCCCCATAAAATTATACAAATATGTAAAATTTCATGTTAGTATAAAAAAGTGAACAATTGTAACCCTAGTATTACGCTTAGGTTATGTTAGGTTTGGAGTTGTTAGGTTTGGGGATTATTTTTATATCACACCCAGGCTAGGCTTGGCTAGGTTTAGCTCTGTTTGGCGCACGGCCCTTAAGTCACCCTTGGATAGGGCATATGAAGCTACGACAGGCCTAGCTAGCCAGCCAGTAGTGGGAAATATATGGCTTGAATAAAAAACTGGCACAGGCCACAGGATGGAAACAATAATGGATGTAAAGTAAAGTTCTTGAATATTTGTCCTGGGCATACTGGCATTTGACTAAGAGTATTTATTTTTATTTAAAAGGTATATAGTCAAATGCCACATTTCTCCTAGTGAATCTTTAAGAACTATTAAAGTAGCTGTGTGTATAAAATGAAAGTGAATGAAGCTACCGAACCAATAATTATTAGTTTGGTTAAAACATGTTTTGTCATAAAAAAATGCACACATACGGATCTTATCTCTAGTCCTTTCGATCCTCCTTGGAATAATATAGAGACGAATTTGCTGTTCTCCTTGTGGGTGACACTGCGAAGGTCAACAGAAACCAAACTGGCTGGACGCATACGATTTGTATGCAATGTTGGCCGTACTGAACAACCTTTGTTGTTGTTGTTGCTGCTGTTGATGGAGTACACGGCCAAGTGGAGTTTGGACAGCGTTATGAAACACTCTTGTTGCCGGTTCAATGGAACCGCATGTCCCCTATCGATCGCTTGTTGGTTTTGCTGAATAGAAAAGCGATGACGTCATTCAAATGAAGAAAGTTAATTTTGCAGCCGCTCTCGTTGGAGAAAGTGGCCAAAATGTAAAGCTACCCGCAGATGTCCTGCCGCAGCCCACAGGTATCAAATCTGCAAAGTACCATGGAGTAATGAATGACAACTGGTCATGGTAATTAAGCCCGGGGCCTTAGGCTTAGTGTGTCAATACTCTAATCACTGAGCTATCCAGGGTTCTGTGCGCAGGGCCATTCTTCAATCATATAAGGCAGAGTCTGTGATGGACATGCGTAAATCGTCAGCTACATGTGAGCGATCAAATAAGATCTCGAGCTATGAGATAACGCAGCCACCCTCGACCCGGGAAGGCCAGGTGTCATTTTTCAATTTAAGAATATGATATTTAGTAGGCTATATTTTTATATGCAAAGAAATCTCAACATATCTTGAATATTATTAAATTCGTCAAGAGCTTTGTCCCATTTGACCAGAGACTTGTTAAATGAAAAGAAATAGCCTTAGTAAAATTTCGAAATGTCCATGACACCTAATACAACAAAACTGTTGAGATTGCTATGTGTAAAACATTATACTAATCGTATCTGCTGAAGCAATATTTTATTTAGTTTGGCTGAAAAATAACTATTTTGTTGTAAAGAGTTTAAGAATACGGCCCTTAACTAGCGCTCATCTCCGTCCCATCTTAGGCTGGGTTAATATTCAGGAATACCGCATAGCTAATAACTAATAGTGTACAATTCATAAAGTTGATTTAACTTTAACTTCTCATACGTTATGCATGAAGTGTAGCATAGATCATCATTGTACTAGAGACGTGAGATAATTAGCTTCTGTATTCATATTCGTGTTTGAAATACCTTGTGGTAGCCATACTTGTTTGTTATTCACGAATGTTCTTTGTCTTAGCGTCAATGGCAACGATTGTCTACATCAGCGGTTCCCAACCTTTATTCTCTTGCGTACCCCTTGGCAGCCCATTTACATTAATTGTGCCCTTAATTTTAGCAAAATGATTAATTACTAGAGTTGCAATTATTTATGATTTATTACCCGCCTCGGTGCCGTAGTTAGTTAACGTGATAGTTTCGTGTTGAGCTAGACTGCTGAGGACGGAAAGATCGAGGTTCTAATCTCGGTCGGGTGAACTGGGGGTGGTTTTTTCTAAATTGTTTTACATTCTTACTCCACGCAAATGCGGGTTCACTTCTTCTGAATTTAATCTTCCCTATTCCTAACCCATTAGCGTAATTAGTACTTAAGCGTATAAACCGAACGGGTAGTAAGACGCGGTGCTAAATAACAATAATAATAATAATAATAATAATAATAAAGATCTATTTGTTGCAACTGAAAATAAATGGGCTAATATTGGGATTAAAAAACACTGTAATAAAAAGGTGACTAAAGAGTGCATATTATATTTCTACATTCAAAAAGTAAAAGTTACAAAAAACTAATACAGTTAATTTATTTATTAATTTATTAATAACTATAAGCCCTTCGCCATATAGTTGAGTTAATTTTATGACTTTTGACTGATCTTTTGTCTTACACTGGTGTAAAATGTAGCTCTTTCCGCCATTATTCGAATATTTTCGCGTACCCCCAAACGTCCTGGCCCGTACCCCACGTCGGGAACCACTGGTCTACATGATTAAACATAAATAATTTCTCATTCTGTTGCTGAGAAGTAGATCTACTATAATATTCTTGACAAAATTAAAATCGGAACCAAATAAAAATAGAATTTGATTTAATAGTACAAACAAAACTTAAACTTGGTAAATTAAAGTTTCAGAAGATATAGTTTAGTTAAAGTTGTTTTTCGATTAGTCCCTTTATGAAATATTTTTAATGCATTATATAGTGGTGAAAAGAGACATTATACACTAAGTTTAATTTTCGCCAATGTATTTTTGATATGATGCATGGTGTACACTATTTACTTTATAAGCCCAGCCTTAACAATGCAAGCGTGGTATGGTGGTTCTTAATGAACGAGTCCTTGTCATAATATGAGTCATGATATCAGAGAATACGAAAATAGCAGGCTATGCAGTTGACACACAATGCATCAACTGGATGACGTAGACTAGTGGTTTCCCAAAATTTTTAGGCTGAAGGAGACTTTTCAGGAGAAAAAAAAATATGATTGTAGCCCTTATAAAAAAGACTTTACACTAATATTATGAACATTCAATAAAGACAATTAAATTTTACAAGTATAAAATAAAATTAGCGGAACACGTGGAGTGCTCCGGCTGTGCCTTTGGCAAACGTATTTTATTCAGATTTGAAAAAAATTGTTACCCTTATCATTGATGCTATTTGATAGTGTGAGAAACAAATGAATATTCTAAAAATTGTCTCAAGGAACCTTAAATAGCTATGACGGAGCACAGTTTGAACGTAGACGGCCGCTTATGTCGATTGAATGATAATAGTGTTATTATACCATACGACTCCATAATGGCATATCTTTATTTTTCAATTTCCGTCTTGAAAAGCTGATGTTAAGATCATGCATCACATGCCAATCAACTCTTTGATACAGTCGGCTAGAAATCGTAAATTTACACGAACATTATTATACATGGATCATTTCTGACTAAACATTTATAGAAGTTCCTAATACTCAACATTGTTGAAATATTACATTACATTTGGATAAAGACTGCATTTAAAAGGCCGTTTTTTACCATTTTAGACTGGCTTCACAGATGAGTATTGTGCACAAATCTTCATTTTGTCCTAACAGGGACATACTGTAGTTATTAACAAGAAACTGTTGCTTTGTCCCCCATCGTCACCGAGGAAAATGTCAAGTAACCATTCGAATACAAATGTACTGCTCATATTTCTGGCATATCTTGATCTTTTCTTTTCCCTTTTACTGCCATACTTCGCGCGAGCCTGTAGATCAGTTGGGCCTGCTATCATGAAATGTAATATTGGTTGAAATTTCGGAAAGGAGTAAGGCGAGGAGGGGGGGAAGGGGGTCAGCTCCCCCAGGAGCCAACTACACACCTAAGTATCTCAGTAGATAGTGACAATAACTACAGTTTAATTATTTTCATAGGAAAGGCCTTTTAGAAAACACAAACCGATTTTCTACGGCCAAAATTGAGAGTACTTTACTATTTTATTAGTATTATTTTTTATGGTATTGATAATATCTATCAAAAGTTAAAGCGGTTGATATCATGACTTTACGTAATAAATACGTTAAATTAGCTTTGTGAAGAATTGACTCTACCATAACAGAGTCCATTTACTGACTAAAATAATTTGTCCGCTCCAGAGGTGCATACATGGGGCGAGGGACTAGCGGTCAACCGTTTTACCATTAATTTTTTTTATTTTAATTAAATAAAAATTACTTTAACTTATTCCAGTGTTAGTGTTGTCAAATGAAGAATGCTGAGAACTGATCTTCTATTTGACTTCTGTTTCGAGCCTAATAGCTATGCCGTGAGATGAACTCTTGAGTGAATAAATCCCCCCATTTCCGCACCAATCTCCCTCCCCCTCCCAATCAGCCTCGCGAAGTTCTCCGCCCATCAGCTCGTGGAAAGTGCCAGCAAGTAGTCCACGACTAGATCTCAACTGAGCTTGACTATCAGTGACGTCACAAGAAGAGTGCTAACTTCTCAGCGGTAGTTACCATGCAGATGCTGTGGGTGTTGGTTGTCGCCACAGTGGCACTGCTCGCCACCGAACTACCTACTGTACACGCCAGGGTTGTCTGCTACTATGACAGTCGCTCCTATTGGAGGGAAGGTAAGACAAGCTATAATACTTAGGGCCGATGTTTCAATATCAGGTTAAAGTACTAGTTAGCGAGGTTGATAGTTCAAAACTTTAGGCTAGTGTAGTGTTTTTTAGCCCCGCATCTTACTACCCGTTCGGGTTATACGCTCATGTACTAATTGCGCTAGTGGCTTTATGAATTAGTAAGGTTATAGGGCATATTTATAATAAGTGTACCCGAATTCACGTGGAGAGAAAGTGAAAAACTATTTTGGAAAAAACACCATCAGTATACCTGACTGAGACTCAAACCTCAACCTCCCAGTCTTCAACAGTCTAGTCTAACAAGAGATTAGCGCGTTAGACCATTTTGCCATTGATGTGGGTTATTGTAGTTTTTTTGTTTCAATTAATGTTATTTTAGTGGGATTATTATGTTTAGCAACCAATAATGATCAATGGCTGAGGAAAAAAAAAACAAATTTAGAAGACAGAGAAAACAAATAACTGTCAACATGCATACATCAAGTCTATTTGAAGGAAATACATAATTCATTCTTAAACTCTTTCTCCAAAGAAAATTGACAATACTTTCATTCATTACCCTCATCCATTCTTTTCTCCTCTTCATCTTAATAAAGCTCCAACTTTCACGTAAACCAGACAATATATATATATATATTTAATTATACATATTTCAGTTTATTTCTCAAACCAGCGTCTAAAGGATTTCAGATATTCAAATCTTCTTTTTAATAATCTTACATTTTTGTAATTCCATTTAATTTTATTTTTTACCCCACGTTATAGACATTTTTTTACTGAAGAAAAAAGCCGAAGTAAAGTTTTCTTAGGCTACTTTTGGAACTTTAAATATGAATAAAAAGATAAATAATTTAAATCCAGACAGGACTGAAACCTAAACTGTTACCCGTCCATATAAACTAAGAATCAAGTTTTTTTTAAATCCTTTGAAATTACTTCATTTATTGATTTTTTTTTAGTAGACTAATTTTTTTTCAGAAGACCAAGCAAGGCACGTGGTTCGTGTTTTTTTAGTAGGATTCGTGTTTATATTTTATATTTTAACTTTAATGTATTGCCATTAGTAACAGTTTTTCGCCATTGATTTATAAAATTGCAGCTGACAGTTTTATTTGATATACTTTAATTTATATTAACGTGACCAATCATGATCAAAATAGTATTTTCTAATATGCCTCGGGGTATTAATTATTGAAAATGTTATAAGATTTAAAATCACAATATAAAACGCAGATATCTCAACAACAAAAGGCATTAATAGCCCCTTTTCACTTTAAATTATAAAACAAAAAAATATTGTCACCCTGTCCGCCCTAAACCGCACTAGAGACACCCGCGTCAACAACTTGGCAGTTTTTTGTTTTTTTAAGGTAAAGATAAAAAGGTTACTTAATCTCGTACCAGGTTTTGTATGATTATCTTTGACCTCAAACTAGTTTTTAGATCAGTTAAAATAAAACAAGAACCTGTTGTTTTTATTCTGACTGATTGAGGCAATAATTATTGTTCTGAGAAATTTTAAAAATATACGCCATCCAATTTATTTTATTGCTCGTTTTGTTCACCGTAAAACATAAAATAAATTTATTTAATGGCGTTTCAAGGTGCAATGACGTGCTTTGGTTGTTCTTTTAACTCAGTGGCGAAACTTAATTGTTTTTATTTGTGGCATATTTGGTTTTATCTTTCAAATCCACACCTTGATTTGTTTTTAAAGCAGTGACGTACCACGATTCTTTGTTAGCTTGTGGCGACTGGCGAGGCAAGGTTGTTAAAGTCTATGGCGTACCAGAAGTCTTTGTGAAGTCCATCGCGTTCCAGGCTTGTTATTTCTTAAGTTCATAGTATACGGGGGGGTGTTTGTTTAGTCCAGAGTATACGGGGGCTGTTTGTTAAGTCCATAGCCTGCGCAGGTTGTTTATAAAGTATATAGCAAACGAGGGTTGTTTTATAAGTCCATGGCGTTCAAGGGCCGTTTGTATTGAATTTGTCCTGAATATCTTCCTACTATTCCCTGTCTTCCTGCAAGAGAATGCAGGCTCTCTTCTTCTAAATACTACCTTTCCTATGCCTATTCCATTATTATATATCTTCAGATAGGCCAAGCACGTAATTCGATGCGTTGCACAAAATTTAAATTTAAATTTCCTTTATTATAGTGCTGGCCAACAGTCGTGAGACCCATGACAGACCAGCACTGAAAAGTACACAAATATCTTACAAGCACACACAATAGCAAAATAAAATAAACAATAATAGCTAAATGATTATATATAATGATGAATAATTACAAAAAAACAGGATTTAATTATTGATGATAGATGATAAAAATGATAAATAAATAATTTGAGAGTAGGAAAAGCACAAGTATTTAAAAAGGATAGCAATAATAAAAATAATAAAATGACTTAGTATCTTAAAATTTATATGTGTCACATATTTTTCAAAAGTGTTTAGGTATCTCACACGTTACCTTACAAACAAAGCTACTATATTATTGTACTAATGTGTAACTTTTAGCATGGACTCATACTTGCAAGAGACTGAATTGCCGATGTCTAGAAAGTCTAGGTTCGAATCTAATTGGACTGGTTTCCAATATTTGATTTATTACTGGAGGAGTTGCACAATTTTAAAATGTCATCTGTTTTTTAACCCATATATAGTAACTCGTTTTTTAAATAAATTTAAATAATCTTTTTGAGTTTTGTTTTAGCCCATTGTCCTAGTGAATTTCTGGTCGTATAATCTGTTTGAACGGTTATCAAAGGTTTTATAATACATAATATATAGAACGCTCATGAAGTTAAACTTTCGCCAAATCCAAGATGTTTGGATGATGTATCAGAATTACAGTAGTTTTATCTCCGTGCTTCACAACTAGCTTGATTGTTGGCAAATCAACGTTAGTTTGGTGCGATGACGCATCATTGTTGAAGGACGAAACGTACTCGGCAGGAGTTCCAAGACTATTTTATTGTCAAGGTCGACAAAAACCTTGCATTACCGGCCTTTTCTCCTAATAAATGAACTGTGAAACCACAACAACAAATATACAAACAAGGCCAATGTTATTAAAACAACAAATAGACAAACAAGGCTAATGTTAATAATAGTAAAACAATAAAAATATAAACATTATTAACAGTAACAAGCGAAGCTCGCATCAGTGAGAACTCAAACTGAATGTAAAATTCATCTAGTCTGATATGTCGGTGAGTGTGAAGATTGTGTTTAGATTCCAGCTGAGTGTATTTAGGATGTTTCTTTAGCAAGAATAATTTCACTCTACCTACACACAAATGCGGGTTCATTACTTCTAGCTTCTACCTTACTCAACCCTACCTCAACGTAATAAAAAGCGAATAGCTCTGCTGGGTTGCAAGATGTGATGCAAATAGGACACTAGAACTAAACTAAAATCATTGAAATATCAATTAATTCAACAGAGGATGAATAAACATATATTTAAAATGACCTAAACGTCATTTGAGCATAAAAGTTTTATTGCATAATTTTAATAAGATTATTATAAGCTATAAATAATGATTCAATGATTTCAAATCATTACAGCTCCCGAATTATAAGGGATCAAACTTTAATGTATGGAGCTGAAATTTAATATAACCAGACATTCATTTGAGGTGTAGAGAATGACATATTTATAATATTATTACTAACGTTAATATTTTAAAGGTTTATAATAATTATTATTATCACTAATATAATTAGTTTTAGTACCCATTTAAAGTAAAAATTAATTAATAGTATTAATATTTCATTGAACTATTTATAAAATTAATACTATTAATATTATAAGTGGGGTGACCTGGTGGCCTAGGGGTAAGGTGTCGGACTTCTGTGCTGAGGGTCCGGGCTTCAATCCTCGGTCCCAGCACAGATTTATCTGATTGCCAAACCCTTCCTTCACCTCTGACAAGACGTGTATTAATCACAACTTGTTAATGTGAGGAATGCCATGCCTCCACCGTGGTTCGGATTCCACGTTATACTGTAGGTCCTCCATTTCATCACCCTACCATTACACATTAGCGTAAGTTCGTATAACCCGAACGGGTAGTAAGACGCGGTAATAATAATAATAATAATAATAATAATAATAATAATAATAATAATAATAATAATAACAATAACTTAAGTGTGTCATTTTGTTCACCTCAAATGAATATCTGGTTATATTAAATTTCAGCCATATACATTAAATACTTTACCTCAACAATAGTACGGGAAAAGCATAAAATAGGGAGTTTGACCCCTTATAATTCGTGAGCTGTAATGATCATTGAATCAATATTTATAGCTTTTAATTATACACTTGTTAAAATTGTGCAATAAAATGTTGATGGTCAAATGGCCTTCAGATAAATCCTAGTACTTTTTCCTAGGTTGTAATAGACTTCTAAAGATTTGTAACACACCAATAAGTAAATTGAAGAGATTTTTATATTTTCCATTATTCTTTCCTTAACTAAAAGGTTAATTTGATGAACATGTTCAACCACCTTTGTGGTAAATTAGCCAATTGGATTCACAAAGCAAAACCCAAACCTACTTAGGTAGTTTCATATAATCTATAAGAGCCGAACTAAATCCATAAACCAATCTAACCTTATTGGTGCTTACCTTATTATATAGCCTTAATTAACATGGCTTAACCTTGCTTAAATTAACACTGGATAAATAATAATTAACACACTTAAAACAACCTAACTTAATGTGGACATACATAGTTCGACATTTTCAAAGTGTAGCCGAACTAAACCTACTGTATGTTAGATCAACACTCAGTCAAATTGACTCAACTAACTTAATTAACCTTAATCAACTTAATTCTTAACAAAGGCCAAGCAAAAGAAATAAAACTAATATATTTGGTCAATAATTGGTTTATTAATTACTTTGAAATCCAATCAATATTTTTGAATAAAATAAATTTGTTATGGAACTCATTAAAATATTTTGGTTTCATTGAAACATTTTGATTGAATTTTTACGCCAAGTAAATTTCAATTTTCCCTCCGGTTGGTCATGAGCCTAATCACTGTTTTTTTTATTCGCCTTCTCTATGTGTGTAAACAACTTCACTTTTCCTTTTATTCACCTTCTCTATCTTTCCTCCATGTATACAACTTCACTGTTTCTTTTATTCACCTTCTCTATCTTTCCTCCATGTATACAACTTCACTGTTTCTTTTATTCACCTTCTCTATCTTTCCTCCGTGTATGCAACCTCACTGTTTCGTTTATTCACCTTTTCTATCTTTCCTCCATGTATACAACCTCACTGTTTCGTTTATTCACCTTTTCTATCTTTCCTCCATGTATACAACTTCACTGTTTCGTTTATTCACCTTTTCTATCTTTCCTCCATGTATACAACTTCACTGTTTCTTTTATTCACCTTCTCTATCTTTCCTCCATGTATACAACCTCACTGTTTCGTTTATTCACCTTTTCTATCTTTCCTCCATGTATACAACTTCACTGTTTCTTTTATTCACCTCCTCTATCCTTCCTCCATGTAAGTATACAACTTCACTGTTTCTTTTATTCACCTTCTCTTTCTTCCCTCGAAGTAAGTACCATCACTGTTCCTCTTAATTAATATATCTTTACTCTATGTTAACATCAGTAGATTTTGTCAGACTTACTTTCTCTTCATCACCTCAAGACATATCTGATGTACGCAAAGTATATATTAATTTATTCTGACACATTATAATACATTTAAAAAGTATTGTCTTGATTTAAATATTTGAATTAATGTCTTGTAAATACAATAAAGGGCCTACCATCCCATAAGGTTTATCTATTGTTTTTATAGCTTAATTCTCATATAAAGTAAAGAAAGTGTTGTAGCTACTCCTAATTTGTGCGACCTATAGCACACCACATTGTTATGTAACATGTTGTGTGAACAGGAGCAGGCAAACTGTTGGCCTCCGACCTTGAACCGGCCCTGTCCTACTGCACGCACCTCGTGTATGGTTACGCCAAGATCGACGAGACGACATTCAAGCTGACCTCCTTGGACGAACCTCTGGACCTGGACTCTGGAAGGAGCAATTACCATGCCGTCACCAACCTCAAGAAACGATTCCCTGGTCTGCATGTTCTCCTAGCAGTGGGTGGGCCGGCGGACATCCAGGACGTGGAGAAATACCTCACCCTGGTGAGTGTTAGCAAATACTGAAGAGTAAGCCTACATTACGGGATTGGTGCGTCTAGATTAAATTACCAAAATATTGCTAGAAATTATAAAAAATATTTAATTTTTTGATAGATTTGAACGAAGTGAAGCTAAAGTTTTTAAAGTTCATTTAAAAAAAAGAATGGAGTATAAAAGGCCTCTTGGCAAATAAAATAAAGGTTCAGTCTAAATTAATTACATTTAATGTATGTAAATATTGACGTGTCAATACCCCTGACACAAATAAATATTTCTGCAAAAATAAATTTTAAACACTTCAATAAATTAATAGAAAGAATATTTCATGCTTAAGAAAATAGTCTATTGTTTTTAGTCTGCTAAATTTATATATACCTACCTTGTCCCTAGATGACGTTAAAATCAAGAACATTTTATTTAAAAAAATACCCACACAAAGTATTTTCTCCTGATAGAAATATTCTAGAGTAAGAGTCATAAAATCTATAAAACCCGTCAGCCACTATTTGATTAATTTAACTGCCAAACCCATCCTGCTGGAAAAACTAAATATAGTGGGAAAACAGTTAAGCTGGCAACACTGAACGGGTCACTTCTTACATTTACCATACTAAAATTAGTGACCAGCCTACTATGGTAACTCTGATTTATCAAAACACGTATTTACTTATTTTGTTAACATCTTTGTTAGGAACTTTGAATGATTGAAATATTCGAAAACATTGCACATAGACACTAACTTATTTCCCCAATTTTTCCTAAATTTGGTATAGCTATGAGTTTTCTATGTTTATTTCTTTTACTATGAGTTTTAAGAACGTTCACCCAAGAAGGCCCAACTCATCTCCCGGCTCGCTTTTGTGTTTGGGGGCGCGCGCGTGCAAGGCATGGGAAAATAAAACACCTATGATGATCTGCCAGAAATGTATGCAGAGCATTCATATTTGAGTAATTACTGGAAATTTTCCGCGGGAACAATGGGGTATAAAGTGACAAAGTTTCTTGTTAACAACTACATTATGTCCCTATTATGACAGAATGGGGATTTGTGCACAATGTTTAGGTGGGAAGTCATTTAAATATAATCAAAAACGGCCTTTTCAATACAGTTTTTATCCAAATATAATTTAGTATATTTTCAAGAATGTTCAGTATTAGGGACTTCTATTAACTCTTTATCTCCATTAATGTTTAATCAGAAATGATCCACGTGCAATAGTGTTGGTGTAAACTTACGATTTCTAACCGACTTTATTACAGAATTGATGGGAATGTTATGCACTCTCTTAAACAAAATGGTCAAGGAGTGAGTGAGTCGTCTCCTTCACCACAAGTTGTCATATACGTAACATCAAATTCAAACAAATAATGTTCAAATTAACGGAAAATACTTTCCGATTGCCTTCCATTTAGAAATACTTAAAAACTTACGATTTTGAAATTTGCTTAAAGCCAAACACTACATCACACATAAATGGTCAAAAATTGAATATATGCAGAGATTTAAAAATATAATTGATATTATTCTCTGCAGTTCATTTTAGTGCATCATACATTAACTCTTAATTTTTGAGCATGGACTAGACTTTATGGACGCTTGTTATAGAAAACGCATATGTTAGTAAACCAAATATTAAATAAACAGTCAAGATTAATTTGTTTGTTTCAAGAACTTGCCGCCAGCGTCGACAATTAGCTTGTTAGAATTTACTCCTAGATGAATCTCTTTTTAAACAAATTGAAAACGGAATGTTTTCATGATAATGAAACCATACTATGGCCATATCATAAAGGTTATATATATTACAGTGTCAGCTATCAATTTAAGCTAGCTATCCACACTCTGTTAGTCTGCTTACCCTGAAAGGTAACAAGACAAGATATCAGTGTTAGCAGAATATGAATCTCACCCACTTCATACTTCAAACAGTGATATTTCGTTGTTAGTTGGAGACACAAGAGAGCAGGACAGCCTTCCAAAACTCTGCCCGGACGCTAATCAGGCAGTATGGCTTTGATGGATTGGACTTGGCATGGCAGTTTCCAGAGATTCGTGTCAAGAAGGAGAGAGGAACTTTTGGTGAGATTAATACATACTTTAATTGAAAGGGAAGGGAATATCTCTCTCCACCAAAACTTTGTTATAGAACGTTGTTGCTTCATAAAAACATTCGTGAAAAAAATAGCACTGACATAGGCCTATCACTTGTACAACGATCTCACTGTCCTGTTCGGAAAGTCTTAGTAATAATTGTTAATCACAGTTTTAATTGGGTGCGCTGGAGATAGATTTAACACATTTATGAGGCCAATCCTTTCTTTGAGGCAATTAATACTGATGTATTTATTTAAATTTGATTTTATAATGATGGTTCCTTAGGTCAGATATATTTATTAGTTAGTGCTAGATAGATGTAAACTCACTTGTTTCGTTTTTCTTCATTTTAGTCCTATCAAGGAAAATGTCAAATGTTATGTCTTTATTAGTGTTTGCAGAAGCAGAAGCAGATTAGCATGCTCTAATGCTCCCTGGAGGGGAGCACGAGGGCAAATTCCAACACGTACAGACAGATTGGTCCCACCATGTGGTTTTTGGGAAATTAACTCTAATGTATTGTAGCATTTCGCGAAGTTTTTGAAACAAAAGAAAAGGCATAATTATTATTGTTAATATTAATGGGGAAAAAAGTATATTTGCAAACCGAATAAGGGTTTTTAGAGCTACGTGCGGAGACACTACTCTATGGGGAGCTGGGTGAAAGCCTCCCAATAGTGTTTGTAAATGGATTGGAACATCCCACATTACAAAAACTCTTATTTCATATTGTGGAGCTTTTTACAAGACACATTGTTTCGAAATTAACTTATTAAAACAAGGGTTAGACATGTTCGAAACATCACTTAGCTATGATTAGCTACGTATTTCAGTAATCACCTTTTTGCAAATGTTTCAAGATTCTGCCACTATCAGCGCTACATACATCATTGAACGGCACCTATAAGTCTACGCCCAGATAAAATTGCACTTTTATACCGCTTGGTCACTACCATAAGTCCCGGCCATTGTTAAATTAACTACCCTATTGTCATAGCTTGACACGTTTTGTTTTACTAACATGTCTAAGTAAGCTTCTACCGTCAATTTTATTACCTCAGTGGTCATGTGCTTGTATAATAATTGTTACGGTTGTTTAAACAGTATTATGCCAATTCACAAAGCAATTATTAGTAATTGATTGCAAACTTTGAGGGTGAAAAGCTTATTTGACGGATATTTAAAACCTGAGTTTTGTCTATATGCTCTGAAGGGGGAAGACTAAAGAGTTAGATTAAACTTGTAGTTTCTTGTATACTATCGCTGCCTGTTCGATGTTAATTCTGGAGGAATATTCTGGGCAGGGTAGCCCCTGGATTACACGGGGGAGATTATGCTCCCCAAAGCTCTCAAGAGCCCAGCAACCCTTGAGTCACCCTGTAGTCGAAGCATTGTGAGTCTCACTTAGCTAGAGACGTAACATTAGGGTGTACTGAGTAACATAACTATATACTTTTCTCTCTTTTACTTTATGGGTGAACAGTGAGGGACGGCATAATACACATTTACATCCATCTATATTTTTAATGGAAGAACAATAACGAAGTGATGGAATCTTTTTATATATCTGACTGGGTGATGGTGTGATCTCTTGTGAAAAGCTGTTAATTGTCTTAGTGTTTGTTATTACCAACTTGCTGTTAGGTGTGTATATATTTTGTTTTTGTTTTAGTGAGTATCCCGATCTCTGTATTAAACTGTGTAGATTCAATTATTTATGAGTGGGAGACTTCCTTTTGTTTGATTGGAGTCATATTACAATTATTTCTGATGCACACATTTTCTTCTTCCCGATTCTTTGTGTAATTTTGTTGGTGCCCCCCTCTCCCCCACCCCCATTACCCTCCCCTCTCTTCAGGAATTAAGATCACCGTGTTTTTACTTTGACTCAGCTCCACTTGCTCCTGTTTTCCGAACTGTGAGATATCTTTCTGTTTTGTTTACTTTACATTTTTAAATGCGGAAGTGATTTAGTTTCGTATTTATTCATGTAGATTATTTAGTACGTATTTGTTTTTCTTTATCTTAAGTTGACCTAGAAGATTGCCGCTATATATTATTTTCTAGCTTGACAATAGTTCAATATTATGTAAATTAAGATAATTTTTAATATTATAAATAATCTTTGGGAATATAAAGGGGTTCCATCACTTCATAACTAAAATAATTGTTCTTCCATTATAAAGTTAGATAGATGTAAATGTAGTTTATACTGTCACCTAATGTTCATCCATAAAGTAAAGAAAAGAAAAGGTATATATTGCTGTTACTCAGCACAAGGGCTAGGTTAAGAGTGGACTGTTGTCTGTATGGACACTCACCAATCTCAATTACTGGAGCCTGATTTGTTCAACTACATCAAATCTGTATACCTCAACACGTTCCTACTCAATAAACCACTATAATGAACTCACAAATCTATTTGCACCACCTAGCCCAACCCACTAAACCCATCCTTACAGATCATCCCCCTGAGGGGTTGGGAGGGGAAGTAGGGGTTAGTGACACTATGGTATTTACTTCCATCAGAAGCCAAATATGAGAAGATATTTTTATTGAAAAGTTAATTATTATTGATACTCGTTAGTTAAGAAAGAACTAAATAACATAACATAGAATACTCTACATAAAACTAATCCTAAAAATGTTATCACCTTGTTCGTCTTGTAGGATCTATCTGGCACAAAATCAAGAAGACTTTCGGTTATGGTCACAACCACGTGGATGAGAAGGAGCTGGAGCATAGGAATGGATTCACTACTTTAGTAAAAGATTTGAAAACCTCCTTCAAGGTTGATGGTCTACTCGTCACTGCTGCTGTATTGCCCAACGTTAACGCATCGGTAGGTTTCTTTTAGTGATTTAATTGGTTTTAACTATAGGGTTGGTAAGATAAAGCTTTATTGAATGTAGACTGTGCCTACCCTTCACCTTCTTCTTCCTCAAGAGTCCAATAGGTCATGTTAAAGATAACAGCAGGACTGGCTTCATGGCTACTGTGCCTGGACTTTCGTTCATCCAGTGAGTCTAGTTGGTTGATCATAAATATGATATCGGTATTATTCATTAATTTGGTAAATCTGTTGAGTCTATTTCAAATTAAAGGTATATTTTAGCTTCTTGCTCAGCAAAACAGCTGTGCTTCACTAAGCAGTCAACATAAATGATCTCAACCATTAGTAGTGATACTATATTATATACCTCTAAAAACAAAATTAATAAATTACTTCGTGTTGCATTCTTTAGTTTGCAATCATACTGGATAAATTATTGCCTCCTGTTGCAAAATATTCTTTAGCTACCTATCTATAATATTCTACTGGGTGTATTGCTTCTCATTGAAATTCTTCTTACATCTTACTGGATGTATTGCTTCAGGTGGCAATTCTCCTTTAATCTCCGATTGAATGTATAGCTTCACATTGCAATACTTCTTTAGATATCCATAATATCATACTGTGTACATTTATTCGCTTTGCAAGTCTTCTTTAAGGTGTAGATGTAGGGGATGCGAGAAAAGGAAAGTGTGTTTGCAATTTTTACAGCAAAACGTTTTTTTGGTCCGAAATAAATCAAATATTTATCAAGTATAAACACAGACTTTAATTTTCTTCATATTGTGACCTCAAAAGTTCTTGAATATCTGTCAAAGGTGTCCTGGAAGTTAATGACACCTTTTTCTCTTTACTTAAAAAGTTTGTCATCTAATGACGCTATGCTCATGGCAGATATTCAACAATTATTGTTGATATCACCATGTGAAGAAAATTAAACTCAATGTCTGTATAGTAGCAATATTTTATTTATTTTGACAAAAAAACACGGTCCTTTACTCGAATTCCCTACATCCACACCTTAACTATCTCTAATATACTAGATGTTGCCTGCAGGCCCACTTTGAAATGACGACTCCTAATTGAGTGCAATACAAAATAATATTTAATTTAATTTAATTTAAACCAGTAAGAACTTGAGAAACTTTCGAACATTCAACCTTCCTCTCCCCCCCAAAAAAAGATTTAGTCTTTTGTTGGGTTGTTTAAATTACACAAAATACCAAAGAGAGTTTATTTTCGGTAATTGATAGAAAAAATATTGTTAGATTTTTCTTTTAACTTAAATTTTAAACAACCCATGTGTTTTAACGTAAACTGAGTATGCTATGTCAGAAGTCGGTAAAAAAAATCCTATCCACTGATACCTTAATCATTGCTGTAGGCTTTGTATTTGTTGATAAAAAGGGATGTTGACAACAGAAATAATACATAGGATAATAACACTTCATACTGAATTAGAAATATTATCTATATTGTATTGCATGCAGTATATTGTGGTATGAGTATGACGTTATTACATCGGCTGTGCTCTTGCTCTTTACTTTTCCACTTGTGGCCTTGACTGCTACCGCTCCATCTCACAACTTTCTCTGCTTGGTGCGTAAAACCACCTGAGCATGCTATTTGAAAACAAAAAGTTGTTGACCCAACAAGTTTTAAAATGCCCCTTTATCAACACGTGACCCGACGCACAACTCCATAGCGAACTTGGCGATATATCTTGAATTTAAGAGTTAAACTAAAGTGTTGCTACCAAACTATTATAACTTTCATTGTGCAATTGTTTCTCAGTCATCACAAAATGAATGATGTGTTAGCATGAGTAGATAAAAATAGTTGTTATTGAGTTTATTTATAGTCATTGTTAACGTATTTTTTATTTATAATAAAATTAATTATGTACAGAATATTTTGCTAAAAATATTCTCAGACTAAACTCTAAAGTAATTTAGAGGTTTGCAAGATCTAAAGTAAGAAGAATAGCGCTCCTATCTAAAATAGTTCAAGACTTTTAAGTTAGTATTTTGAAATATTTTTTTTTCCATGCACAAAAATTATAACTATCCTGATTGTCATGTTTTATAAACAATTTTTCTGTGCATTGATTTGGTGCTAGTTTTACTTTAAGGTATTTAATAATTATTTGTGTTTTCTTTTATTAAGCTGCAAAGTATAATATTAAAATCTATACTGATGTAAAATTTTAGTATGAGTAAAATAATAGGTTATTATAAAAACTGTATACATCATAGCTAAGAATATTTTGATTTGTGTACCAGCTATTTTATTTGGTCACTCTGATCTTAATTTTGGGCATGTTTCATATTGCAGGCGTACTATGATGCAAGCGCCTTGGCTCAGCATCTGGACAGCATCACGCTGTTGGCATTTGATTACAAGAACCCGTCTCGAAACCCTCAACAGGCAGATTATCCCTCACCCCTGTATAGTGCCGGAGGTAGACCCATCAATGAGACCGCTGATGCTGCTGTTAAATGGTGGACCGATCAAGGCATCCAAGGTACGTATACTGGAGTGAACATGTACAGTCATTTTATTTAAGTTTGTATATTGTCGCTAAAAGCTAATATTATGACATAATCCCATCAAAGCATTTACACTATTTTAAAAATTAGTTTCTACTTATATTACATGTATTTACTTTAGCAAAGGGCTATTATTGACATTGTGTACAACGAGTTATCTTAAATTTAGTTCATAAAAGTATATGCAGCTATGTGATTAGTTTATCTGTGACACAACACTATATTCAGAAACTAACCATCATGAAAATAATCTAAACTATCAGGCTTATCTATTAGAAAAACAGATAATAGATTGTTTTGAGTTGTATTGCAAATTGAAATCCTTACTTCTGAACCACTAGTCTCATAACCAGGTATTAGTGAAGTCAAAGAAACTATTAGTAAGTTTAAAAAAAAAACAGAAGTCATTAAAGGGAGGTGGTGAAATGTCAGTAATAGAAATTCATGAACTGCTATGTTCCACGTAGAACTATAATGTATTACCACAAGAAAGGAAGGTATTAAAATACCCATTTTTTTAAAAGGGAGATCAAACCGATTATAGAGGTATCTCACTACTACCAACATGCTATAAAATTATATCTAAATAATTTTTAATGTGATTGATGCCTTACGAAGAGGAAATAATTGGAGATCATCGGTGTGGATTTTGACGAAAGAGATCAACAACGGATAAGATTTTGTTATACGGCAAATATTAGAAAAAAATTTGGAATACAAACTGATAGTTCAATTTTACATAGATTTTTAAAAGGCTTACGATTCAGTTAAAAGAAACAAATTATAATATGAAGTTTAGTTTAAGGTTGGGATATAAAAGAATTTGCCAAGCTAATTGATGTAGCCTATGTTTGAATGATACGTGTGGCCGGGTATGGGTTGGACGTCACTTATCACTTTTTAAATACATAATGGATTGAAATAAGGAGATGCACTTTCTCCATTTCTCTTTAATCCAGCCTTAAAGTGTGCTAATGGAGTAATGCTAGAAAGCATGAAAGGGTTCACATTAAACGGTACAATGCAGCTATTAGGATATGCAGATGATTTAGATTTGTTAGGCAATAGCTAGGAAGCTGTTGTAAGAAATGCAGAAATTTCCTTAGAGGCTAGTAAGGAAATAGGTTTAGAAACAAACGCTGAAAAGACTAAGTATATGATCACAAATATAACACAGCTTGAGGACGATAATTTAGAGATTACTTCGAACAACATATCATTAGGCAGGGTTAATGAGTTTAAATATTTCGGAATAATGTTAGCTAGCAATAACGATATTAGAGCTGAGATTAGGAAAAGATTACAGTCGGGAAACGCATGCCACTACTCGGTCAGTAAGTTGTTAACATTTTGCCTGCTTTCAAAGAATGTAAATCTCAAAATATACAAAACAAAAATTTTACCAGTTATTTTCTATTTGTGTAAAACGTGGTCTCTTACATGACGAGAACAATTTCAGGGTGCAATACCATAGAGTAAGTAAGTAAGTTATTGCAAAGCATTATGGGTCTAGAAACATTTTTGCCAAAGTGTTAATTGCTGTGCCACTGAAAATATTATGCACTTAATTTCGGTAAGGGTGGAAATTAGTATTTAAAATATTATTAGATTTATTAGTTTGAATTAATAAAACAAACAAAATACTAACTCTTAGTTTTAAGTAAGCACCCTGGCGAATATCCCAATGGTATTTTGTTAATTCCCCAACTGTAATGTTTTTAAACGTTTACAGGTAGCAAGATAGTCCTGGGCATCTCCACCTATGGGCGAACATGGAAACTGACAACTGAAAGTCAAATTTCTGGCGTGCCACCTCTGACAGCGGATGGACCTGGTGGAGAAGGGGCCCAGACTAAGACCCCTGGTTTATTGTCTTATCCGGAGATATGCGCATTGATTCCTAACCCCAACCAGAGAGCCACAGGACACCTTCTGAGACGCGTGACGGATCCCTCCAAGAAGCTGGGAACATACGCCTTCCGTCTCCCAGACTCAGAGGGTGAGGGCGGCATCTGGGTTGCCTACGAGGACCCAGAAACCGCTGGGGATAGAGCCACTTACGTCAAAAATAAGGGGCTTGGAGGAGTTGCTCTTTATGACATCTCCATGGATGATTTTAGAGGCGTGTGCCATGGCGATAAATATCCTATTTTGAAAATGGCAAAAAACCGATTGTAAGTTTATTATTTTCCTGATTTAAACATTTTTTCCCCTAGTTTATACACATGTCTGTAACAACAAGAACCACAATGTGATAATAAATTAATGATGTTACATAAATGGAATTGTGCTGTAGCTTGTATTTTAATATTGTCAAACACACCCCTTGAGTCAAACCGACTAGAGTCTTGAACCACTGACCACACTCTTTGACTCTAGTCGTCATAGTGTAAACAAAAATGTTGCATAGATATATATTAAATAACGGAAGTGAGTCAGAAATGCTACATAACAAATATAAAGGTTTTAAACTTGAACAATGGCTTCACCCAAAACAATAGAAACCTTTTTAATTTCTAGAGAAATCCTTGTTAAGGTTTCCATGGGTCAGGGCTCTCAAGATATCAATTATAAGTAAAATCGTTAAAACCATTTTAGTAAAATTTTATTTGAATAATATAAATAATAACAATAATAACAATATAAAACTTATTTAAAACAACAAGTTAAAATAAGTTTAACATCGCCAGTCAACAGTTTTGAATATAGTATATATAAATTGAAAGTTAATGTAAGTTTAGTGAAAAAGTTAAGTTAAGTCTGAGTCTTAGCTGAAATCAACGTCCCTTTACTCCTTTGTGATAGTCCAGATCAGATGGAAAATTCTGGAAAACTATAATTCGACATGTTTCGGTACTTCAATATTGTACCATATTCAATGGAAAGTCGTCGTTGGTTAAAACACAGTGTGTTTACATGACTAGAAGAAGATCAACTTGTTAAAATAAATGATTCCTAGAGTGACCTTAGAATTGTTAGGACAGGAATTCCACAAGGAAGTGTCCTAGGACCTATTTTGTTCCTTATCTATATAAACGATATAGGCAAACTAGCGTTTAAGGTTACTCCTATCTCTCCCTCATCTATGGGTACTCCCAAACTGTATTCAGATGATACCGTTATTGTATATGACCCATGCCGAAACATAGTTCAAATCACCACCTTAATGTAAGAAGACCTCTGCACAGTCAGAAAATATCTAGGACTAAATAAACTAACAATGAATGCTGACAAATCAAACTATATTATTTTTACTTCCCCCCAAATGCACTATGATAATGATATACATAAAACGTGGCAGGTGATCCTTTACACCAAGCTAAGTGTGTCATATACTTAGGTTTATATATCAACAAACACTTACGCTGGCAAACACATACAGGGTTTGTCCTAAAGAAAACGCTGCCTGCAATAGGTATATTGCGAAGACCACCTGGAGTACCCCCAAAAATTAAACTGATTATTTATCATTCTCTAGTAAATAGTCGCTTTAAGTAACTCAGTCATATATAGGGTATCACGGTGACCATTATTCTCCATCCCCGTGTGAAAAAACGCCAGATCTGGAATATTCTTAGCTAGAAGTTATATTTGAAGCAATCTAATATTTTCTATAAATTACCTTCAATAAAGGAAAGTTTTTTTATTTAATAGCAGAGTGCGTTTTAATACCTGTTTTGGTAGTATGCATGTATACTAATTACTCTAAAGGGTTAGGGATGATTAGAGTTGATTTTTGGATGAAGTGTAGCTGTATTCACATAGAAGGTAATTGGAAAACCATCACGGAAAAATCTCCCTCAGTGGATCATACAGATATTCGAACCTCGATCTCCCCGTTATCTGAAGTCCAGCCTATACTACAATACACACCTGTTAATTTTCAGAAATGAAACGGCTAAGATTTTTTTTTTACAAATATAAAAAAAGTATTATTTAATTTCAAAAAATTATTGTACACTTCCTCTAGTAGTAACCCGCCTCATCCCTAACCCATTAGAATAATTAGGACCTGTAGGCCTATGGGTACTAAGACGTGGTGTTAATAAATAAATAATGTGTAAATAAAAGAATTAAAAAGATTAAATACATTTTATTTTAAGTATTTTTATAAACATGAGAATAACATGGATAGATTATATGTTTTGTAAAAAATGTTCTTCGTATCTTATTAAATAAAAAAATTAAATGTTCTGTGATAAACTATGATTCACTTTTCCTAATTTCACAAAGCTGTGTTCCCAATGGCATTTTTATATAGAAGTCATCGTTAACCTTGAAATCTCGAGCTGTTGCATTGATCCTAACAAATTCTGAAATGAAAAAAAAAACATACTGTTAATACCAATAAGATAATTATAAGATTAATTAAGTCCACTCATATAAACAATTATTTAAACTATCTCTATTAATGTTATCAACTTAAATTAAATACTGTACGGTACTGACAAGAAAGTGGAAAGTTATTGGCCAAAGCTAATTTAGGCCTAGTTTTTGTCAAAATCTGTCTTTTTAAAAATTTAAATAATTAATATGTGAAAATATTGATAGATTCATGTAGTCGATATTATTATGCTATTCAGAGGCGTTTCGGGAAATGGTTCGGAATCACATATGGCCAAACGCTATTTTGACGTGCAGCTGTGAGTGCATGAATCAATTTTCTAACATAGGACCAGAAGTAGGCCTACTTGTTAATAATATTCATCATGCAAGTTTTTTATGTGTTTATCAAAGAATGTGTTTGTCAAAGAATCGTATATAAAATAAATAAGATTTATAGCATCATAAAATTAAAAGCCTAAGATTAGTATATAAGAATATTAAATTACATGATTTTGTCAGCACTTTCCCTGCATATTTATTCATACATTTTCCAGCTGTCCAAATAAATATAACCTCATCGTCAACATCTGTTTGTTTATTCTAAAATATTATTTCATTCTATTCGCAAATTGCCACAAAATTTTCTTCTTTACAATCAACTTAAAAATAAATCGCCATGCTTTCTTGAAAAATACGTCAACCATCAATAAAAATGTTCTTATTACAAACTCAAGCAAATCAAATACAAAGTTGCCAACTTATTCCCAACTATTCGTGAGTGTTCATGTGTGCAACACATTTTTAAAACAAATTATAAAATAAATAGCCTAAATCAAAAATGTAAATCAAAATTTAAGAACTTTGTATTTTATTAAAAAAAATATTAGTAGTAATTAGTACATTATTATATTTTTAGCTAAACTGTAAATATTAAATTATATTGTATGAATATTTTCATTTTAAACAAAAATATCCCTACTAAAAATTGATCATTTGTTTTACTATTCATAAAATTTATTTACATTTATTTAGTACCTTGAAAATTAACCCGTTAAATTAGTTATAAATAAAAGTATGTAGATTTCATTTTGTGATTTTGATCCTGTTTATTTTGTGCGATGTCTAAATAATGAAAAAAAAAATCTAAGTTAATTTAATTCCATAACCCATGGCCATGTGGTAGAGTTTGAGGGCAAACCATCCTGTAGGCTATGTGCATCAGTACTGGAGGCGCAATTCGTGATGACCTCGTAAGTTCTTGCAGGGAAAATCTAAGAGGCATCATGCTTACCGTGATTAAATACTTGAAAATCCTAAAACGTAACTCACCGTTTCTCGTAAACCACTCGGACAATCACAGTAGTTTTTTTCAGAATTTGTTATCAAAACCTTAAAATACAGGAGAGCATTATTAAAATTCCCATATTACAATTGGTTTGCTTTGAAAAAAATATTTTATAATGAAAAAATTATAATTAAGTTTTTATTGCGGACATATTTTCATTCTGTGTAAAAGTTTTTTCCTAATTGAAATAGATGGGTAGTATAAATGTAGGCCCTACAAAATGACCATCATGAACTGAATTTTATTTTGACATAAGACTCATTCCTCTAACACCAATACTTTTCACAGTATGATGCTCGTCACACGTGACAGGCTTTCAATAAACGATTGTCAGTAAGACCGGTCCGTTATTCCGTTCGGTCACTGATTGACGATTGTGCTTGATGGGAAGCTGGACATTATAATAGTGATTTAATAATGGAAGTAATAATGAGAGTTGGTTTGTCTAGTATAACGCACTACATCCAGAGGCGGATTTACGACTCTACCAGCCATAGGAACTACCTAATTTGCCACCCAGTTTTCTTACCTTAATTTCTAACCTTCTAAATCCCCGTTTACCCCCTATCACCCGGCCATACACCAACACATACATAAGTGCTATCTGTGGAATGACAGATATAAAGTGCTTACATTATTTTATTAATCATTATATTAAGGTTTTAGAAGTAGTAATAATCTAAGAAAATACTTTAAAAAAATTGAAATAAATACTCTTACACTATCTTAACACACAAATTCAAATAGGGTATTATATAATTTAAAAATATAAAGTCTGCATTAGTAAACTGAAGAACATGTTACTACAGATTTAAATATTAGCATGTGCACTATAAGAAAATAGTCTATAGTATCTTTCACCTTGATTTCTGCTGAGCAAACTGGTCAACGATGCCAGGAAAATCCCTTTTATCCTATAAGTGACCTTCAATTAAGAAGATTGTCAATGAATTAAGGTGATATTCTGTCATGTTGGTATGCAGATCTAGCAAACCACAACAATCACACACACGATGAAGCTATAAAATTATTATAGCTGACAGAAAAAGAGATGTATTTTTTTGTCATTCAAAATTTGCCGCCCCTAAAATCTACCGCCGTAGGCCTATGCGTGAATCCGCCCCTGACTACATCCCTTTCAAGACTGGCCTATTGGCAAAAGAAAAAGCATTAGTAGCGAGTAATCATGTAACAAAAGTGGAGGAAATTACACGAGATTCAGAAAAGATTATTAAAAGTTTCGTCATAAGGCAGACATCATTAAGCCTACAACCATATGTAGGGGTATTACATGTTGTAGCATTTGGCTACAAGCATAGAAGAGTCGAGTCAGGAAAATGTACACAACTTACCCTTTTTCACCGTCCCTGCGCCTTGGACTACGAGCCGGAGAGAAGAACAGCAATACAAGCGAACTTAATCGCGCCACGATATAGACTGGCCGCTGCCTTCAAGGTTCGAACCACGCCCACTAGATTGCGCCAATAACCAGTTACAGTCCAAAGATCTTAAACTGTGAAGAGAGGTTGTTCTACTAAGATCTAGAAGATTCCAGTTGTTTGTAGTGTATTTTAGAAGTTATTGTTGTCACTCGCGCTCCTCTCCTTTGTGATCCATATATTTCCCCCACCTTGTATCCTGTGCTCCAATGTTCTCTGGGTTTTGTATATATAGTGCCGGTGGGGCTGCTTGTCGGCACTCTTGGACTTAGCTTGAATGGAGGAATAAGAAGCTAAGGCTTCAGCTTGTTAAAGTGTAAGAACAAAATTCTATTTAGACTAAATAATTATTTAAACCTTTATTTTGAACTTTACAACTTTTTAAAATTTCTTTTTCAGCAAATTAGTATTATTTCAGCAATGGGAATTTATGATGGGTAAAGATCTTAGATCAATGTTGGACTTTGGGTCGATTAATTGATGGATATAGATAGTTCTGAATTGTTTCATTGGGTATCGATTAGTTTTGAAGAGATAACTTTTGATCTAATTATGAGACGGACAAAATATATTATGAGGGCTAATGTTAGTGTTTTATTCTCTTTAGCGAACTTTGATTTGGTCTTTTGTAATTATATTGAAACAGATTTCACTTATAGCTAAAGATGTGTTCTTGATAATGTTAATAGAACTTGGTTGTGCAATTTATTTAAAGTTTTAGTGTATATGGGAATATGTATAGTAGACTTAGAAAAGTTGAGGAAAATTTAAGAAATTTTCTTTATGAATTGTGAAGATAGATTTTATCATGGACATTTAGTACGAGAGTCACGTAACCTTATTAGTTGGTTCCATGCGTAAAGGAAAAAATTATTATTGTTCTTTTCTGATGTAATGATTTCGAGTTCATACTGACATTCTATCTTGATATTTGTTTTGCATCAATTATCCAATATCATATAGAATTTTTTTTCATTTGCCAGCTCGGCTATCATTGTAAACGTTTAATATTCCTATATACTGTTATATATTATTCATAATATCTATATATCTTTACTAACATATTTACTTATGATAGTTATCAATAAATATCAACAAAACGACTTCAAGTTTCTTTAATATTTGTATAAGTAATAATACCCTTAGGTTATAATTATGTGTTTTCATTATCTTTTTCTTTATGGGTACTTACACTTTAATTTTTTTTGAGGACGACCGTCAACTTACTATTCCCGCAACTAGTGTGAGTTGCGTGTTCTGAGTTTCGTATGTAGATTCTCAGGCATTCAAAACAAGAACTCCAGCCGCTCACTATTATTGCCCCCTTTTCTTCCCTCTTGTATTTATTTGGACATCCTATTGTGGTGTAGCTTTGCTAGGATGATTCAATGTAAGTAATAAACATATAAAATACTATCGTTATTTTTGAAAACGATGGCTAATGCTGTAAAAAATTATAAGTGGTTTTGTACAGCCAATAGCTTATATTGTGTCAAAATTAGCTATACAAACATTTTCAATATTATTATATATAAGTATTACTTTTCAGAAGTTCTAATATTAACTTAATATCATTCATTTAATTATTTACTTATATGGCACGATATATTATATTTTCATTGATAAATGCGGGTGTTCTACCCTAATTTAACGTGGACTTATATGATTAAGCTCGTTTCGTTTGGAAATAAATTCTCAACATCCGGTTTCTAAGCTAACAATTAACCAAAGATAGCATGTCAGTAAACAAACCTGGGACATAAGGTAGACTTATTAATTACCGAGCTGAATCATTGTCGGACAAAGAGGACAACAATTATAAATTTAAGATTTATCTATTCACTAATTTACAAGAAAGGTAGAATATATTTTAGAGTACATAACCAAAAGTGATTTAAAGTATTTAACATAATGATTATTAATGTAAAGTTAGTAACAGTAAAACTAGTAATAGAAGATCAGGAAAAATAAATTTGGGAACGGAATGATGGACCGGTCTTTCTGATCTTCAATCTATCGAAAACCTGGCGTGCGGGAAGAGCTCGTATCTAAACACATCAAAATGAAAAGTATTAGTGTTAGAGGAATCAGTCTTATATCAAATAAAATTCAGTTCATGATGATCATTTCGTACACTTATACTACCCATCTATTATAATTAGGAAAAAACTTTTACACAATGTGAAAATATGTCTTTAATAAAAAACCTCATTTCAGTTCTTTCATTAGAAAACAATTTTTTCAAGGCAAACCAATTAGAAAATGGAAATTTTCATAATTTCCTCATGTCTTTTAAGGTTTTTATAACAAATTCTGAAAAAAAAACTACTGTGATTGTTCGAGTAGTTTACGAGAAATAGCGAGCTAAGTTTTAGGATTTTCACGTATTTGATTGCTGTAAACATGATGTTGCTTGGATTTACCCTGCAAGAACTTAAAAATGTGATTGTCTTGCTCGATGGTGTCGTGAATTCAAATGTCTTGCGCGATGGTGTCGTGAATTCAAATATCGTCAGCACTTTGCACGGAGCCTATAACGTGATCCTGTTTATTTTGTGCGATGTCTAACTAATGAAAAAAAAGTATTTCTAAGTTTTATTTGGCACCGAGTCTTACTACCCGTTCGGGTAGTACGCTTAAGTATTAATTACACTAATGGGTTAGGAATTTGGAAGGTTGAATTTAAAGGAAGTGAATCCGAATTTGCGTGGAGGGAGAGTGGAAAACCATTCAGGAAAAAAACCATTCCAGTTAACCCGACCGAGATTCGAACCTGAACCTCCCCGTCCTCAGCAGTCTAGCTCAACACAAAACTAGCGCATTACGGTAGCTAACTACGGGTCATGTGATAGATTTTGTGGGGCAAATATGTCCTAACCTGACGAAGTGACGAAAGTTGTGTGTGATAACTTTAGGTAGCATAAATTATTTTAAGCCAAGTTGATAGTTGAATAAATCTTTTTTCCCCACACCAAATAATCATGCATGGCCTTAATTTAACCCCATTAATTCTCAAATATAAAAGGTGTAGGCCCATATGGGCCTATAATAAGCAAAAATCTAGATAAATTAATATCAATATATGTAAATTATCTTTCAATAATATTCAGATCTGGCCCAGAACAAGCCAGATCTAAGCCGATCTGGTCATATCTGTGGCAGATCTTCCCAAATTTGATTTTTCCACATGGGTCCACTCCAAGTTGCATAAAACAAAGCTATAAAGAACATATTTGATTTACCACACCTATGCACGAGTAAAAACCTATATAGAAAATTATATTTTATCAATCTTAGGTCTTCACAAACTAAATATCTTATTATTTGTACACTTTAAAGTGAAGAATTTCACAAACAAAAACAACCCTCAGCACAGTTACCACACAAGACATGCTGGTGATTTATACCTACATTCAATTATAACAAAGTACGGGAAAAAAAAACACGCTCTCTTTTCACGGCTACCGTACCAAATGTACGATCACCTCCAAAAACCACTCAAAAACATCAAAAACCCACATTAAAAAAAAAGAAACTTAAATCTTTTAAAATTAAATCAATAGCTACATGGGACTCTCTTGTCTCCAGTTAATATTTTCTATATTTACTATAAATAACATTAATATCATATTATCACTAATATATTTTCAAGAACAAATTATCAAAATAAATTAATTGATTCAATACATATCAAAATCCACTTTGTTTTCTGAAATTATGTATATACCGTATACAACTTAAGTTTTAAAAACAGCAATATGCTACAAACAAACCAATTCCTATAAAATTGTTCACTATAACATTATTGAATTACCTATTTAATATATTATTGTCTGAAATATTATAAATGCACATTAACTTTTTCCTTATTAGCCTTTCTTACTATAAAATGTACTAAAATACCCTACATTCTTGTATTGTATCTATTTCAATGTGCTATCCCGGTCCGCCATTAAATCAAGTGGTTAAATTAAATATGTAAGATCTCCACCTAGAGCTCTGCTCAAGGTAATCAGATATTTTGATTGGTAACATATAAATAATAACTTTGTAACATTGAAATTAAAATTGTAAATTGTAAAATATTGTATTGTAAACTTAAACTGTAAAGAGGTTCTGGGAAAATACCAAAGTCATGAAAATAAAAAAGACAGATTCGTTAAATCCTCACCTTTCATTGAATGTTTGTAAGAGAAAAAGAGGTACCCTAAAGTTTCTCTCTCTCCTATACAATGGTGTGCAAACGACGGGCAAGCATTCCAACCTTGATGTCCATCCAATTGTATTTTATAGATAAATGGCAACACCACACACAAATACCAGAAAAGCATGCTCCAGTGCAGTTCGCTCTAAGAGAAACAGCTCTCCACACCGAGCTATGTAGAGCGCAGCACAATGGATTTTTTCGTCCAGTCCAGTATTAAAAATGATATAAGTACCTACCTCTATTTTCCACTCTGTGATGTTGTCATAGCAACGAAGTTAAACAATATGGTATAAACGAGCAGGTAAAATGAATCTGACGTGTCAATTATGACTTCTTTTAGTGTAGTTAATTAATTGAATTCAAACATAAACCTAATCATATTAAATGCACGTGAATATAGTTTTATAAATTTAATAAGAATTATTTGAATATATGTCTATCTTAAATTTAATTTAGGTAACCTTTTGTTTCTACATGTTATTTTTGATGATACATGTACAGGGACTAGTGTTGTATTTTAAAGAAGTTTATCATTGTTTAAGAAGCTTGGCGGTCCCTCGCATTTAAGTAGGTACTGATAAAATAAACGGTGCAAAATATTCTTCACACAGTCATGTATGTGTCTATCGTTATATTACATGTGCTTGTTACTTTAGTTTGATTTTATTTTAAAGTTAATAGGTCCATGTTAATATTAGGAGGCCTAGGCCACATACAAGGAAATAACAGATACTTAGCCTAACGGGAGATTTGCTGCGCCCCTCGAGTCAGGTAGAACTTAAAATATCCAGTGATAATAGCACTTAAAAGTGAGAATTCTTTGAAACAACTCGCAAAATGTTCCTCTTGAGAAAGACACGCTGAGAGCTAAGAGCTGCCGTCTCTCCGAGTACAATAGTCCAGGTAGCGGTAATCCCTTACCCCGCCTCACCCCCCTTTCATTGAACCAAAACTTCTCAAACAATTGAGAGTGTTGGACCCAAATTTACAATGCCAGTGTTTCTACAGTATAACCGTAAGTGACACGTGGTCTTGGAAATGCACTTGTAAATGTATTAAATATTTTGTGACCAGCTTCTATGGTCACAATTCTTTAGGATTAACTTCTTTGTTAGATTGGACTGCAAATGACTGAGATCTCATGTTCGAATCCTGATCAGGTGTACTGAGAGTGTTTTTTCCTAATATGCTTATAATTCTCCTTCAACGCAAATACGGGCACATTTCCCAAACATTTTACCTTCCTCATTCCTTATCCATTGGAGTAAATACGCAGATAGCCGTAATGGGAAGTAAGACACAGCACACAAAATATATCAGTAATTAAAATTAAATACTTATGTTGTAAAGGTTGCATTTATTGTTACATTTGGTTGTCAAATTAATACAAACAAAATATACAAGTAATACGCTACTTTATAAACTAAAAAATAAGTTAAAAGCATGGAAAATACAATAAAAAGAGTTTCCTAAGTATATATTTGGTATCGGCAATACCCCCTTATTTTAAACACTGGAATGATTACATTCAACATTATTTTATACTATTACCTGCCTCGGTGGCATAGTTAGCTAACACACTAGTTAAGTGTTGAGCTAAACTGCTGAGGACGGGGAGACCAAGGTTCAAATCTCACTTGGTTGAACTGGGTTCCCTAAATGGTTTTCCACTCTCCCTCCACGCAAATGCGGGTTCACTTCCTCCATATCTAACATACTTAAATCCTAGCTCATTAGAGAATAACACTCATATAATAATGGCTATGACCCACATTATTGGTTAAATGGTCTAAGCCATCATTCTTGCAGTAGACTGAATTGCCAGTGACAGGGTTGTTGGTGTTTGAATCCTGCATGTGTGTATTTATGATGGTTTTTATTAAATGGTTTTCCATTCATCTTCCATGCAAATGCAGGTACATTTATTCTAATTTCGTTATTCCTTATTTGTAAATATGCAGGTATAATGAACATGCTGTAAGAACGTGTAGAGTCTGAACAAGTAGTGGGATGCAGTGACAACAAAAGAGTTAGGTATGCATTTATCAACAATGTATAGTGCTACAAAGTATATTGCATTTAGATTAATTAAAATTAATTGATTAAATTTAAAACAAAATCACTAAGCCCAAAAGCTCTATGGGAAATAATCTTAGCTTCAGTTCTAATTTGTTTTATAACTCGAGTGGCTATAGTGGGGTGAATAATATAATCTTCTACTTCTCTCTATAGCATAGTTGGATAAACACGGTGCAAGATGAGTCAGTCCAACAGAAAATTCAGTCATAAAGTTCCTGCAGAGTCCAACATACATGCTCCAGGAACCCAGCGTCACAAGAGCTATCTTCCCATGCCTTTTCTCCCAGAAGTGGATGAACCCTCACATGTTTATCAGGAAGTGGTCCAAAATGCCTGCTACCCTCCTCTGATGCAAGATAAGTCTTGGACTAGAGCAGTACCACACAGGGTGAGTGAGTCTAAGACTACTATAACTCATGTAGATTAGTTCTAGAACAGTACCATACAGGGTGAGTGAGTCTAAGACTACTATAATTCATGGAGATTAGTTCTAGAACAATACCATACAGGGTGAGTGAGTCTAAGACTACTATAACTCATGGAGATTAGTTCTAGAACAATAACCATACAGGGTGAGTGAGTCTAGGACTAATCTAAAACTCATGGAGATTAGTTATAGAACAGTACCATACAGGGTGAGTGAGTCTAGGACTAATCTAAAACTCATGAAGATTAGTTCTAGAACAATACCATACAGGGTGAGTGAGTCTAGGACTAATCTAAAACTCATGGAGATTAGTTCTAGAACAGTGCCATACAGGATGAGTGAGTCTAAGACTACTATAACTCATGGAGATTAGTTCTAGAACAATACCATACAGGGTGAGTGAGTCTAGGACTAATCTAAAACTCCTCATGGAGATAAGTTCTAGAGCAGAACAATAATTTTCATAACACACTTTTAATTTCCAACATCTTAGCTCACTCTTGCATCTACAGTCTGATCTAATGACCCTGAGTTTAATTACTTGCATGAATGTAAATATATTACTATTGGTAAAATTTTATTTACTCCTTATATACCGGTAGTCATTAATTAACTAAATTAACTACCGGTACTGGAAGATTTGTTGTTTTACTTATTCTAGAATTAAATTGTTTTGTTAAGTCTTATGTTGATATAATATGTTTATTCATAAAGTGTGTGCAACATTTCTTTGATAAAAAAATAACACTAACTTAGTAATATCTGACCATTGTAGGATCTGTATGAGTACTGCAAACCAAGTGAGTCCATTGGTAGCTGTTACACTCCAACAGCCAGAACTTTGCGGATACAGAACCTTCCAACTCGTCGTCGTCGTAAAGCTGTTTCATTGTTAGATGCTGATGGGAATCTCAAATATCCACCAAAGATCCTTCGTGTGGACAAAACTGCTCGAATTCATGATAGTAAAGAGCATAAGGAGAAGACTCCAGGAATCGTCACACTAACAGTAAAATACTAAATTTAAGATAAATAATTTACCATAAAGTTATCATAATCTTCTATTTTTACTTTTTAACTGACAGCAAATTTAAACCATGAAGTTTTCCTCTATTAAACTTTAATAGCATACATATTTAAAATTAATGTTTTTAGGATTGAAATGTCTTAGAACAATTCATAGCTCCTAACATTTTGGCTATAGTTAAAACAACAATTATCTGAGATAAGTGGTTAAATAAATTGTGTAGATAAAAAATGGTTAAATCATTCACATCAGATAATGGATTGCTTTTGTAACTACAGCTAAACATTGAGTACTATTTCTTCCACGGGTCAAGCCCGAAATCATTAATTTTTATTAAAACACTGGCCTTGAAAGCTATCGAAACAACTTGAATAAGCTTTTAATTTTGCAAGTATAGAAGCCTCATATATCTTATTACAATTGAGGGGATTAAATGGAAAGGTTTACAAGTGCACTTTTCTTACTTCTGAGAAATAGCTTCAAAGTTGGTTGGTTATAGTAAATTCTGAGTAAATTTTTTGTTTGTGATTCTTAGGTGGAAATCTGCATACTTTAGCTGTCTTTTCATGTAGTTGAAACCAATTTATATCATCATCTTGTTAGTATATCATACAATCCTTTAAGCCCTTGCTTTCACTTATACCCTTCTGCGTCCAACATGTGCACTTGTACCCCTTTGCTCTGAAGGGTTTGTGCCAGTTAATTTATAAAAGTACTACATTTTATCACATTTTCATTGAAACAAAACTATTTTAAGCACTTAAAAAGTAAGAAGTTTTACAAAAGTACAACAACAACAAAAGTTTGAAAAAATGGTCTTCTCAGAATTCTTGAAAATTATTCTTTTCTCATATTTCCTAGCGAAACAATACATAATGGGAACCCAAAGTTTATTCATTATGTGACGCCTGTTTTTGGATGATTTTTTCTATACTCATCATAGTCTGAATGTAAAATGTTATCATTGTCCCCAATTTCTTCTTCTGTTTCATTCATGTTTCCTTGTCGTGTTGTGTCTTATGCTCCTGTAGGTTGACTTCTTTTCCTTCCTTCTACTTCATGGGGTAGTGACTTGTAAAAGTTGTGGTGAATTGGAGCAGTTCTATTAGGTTCCTGAACTTTGGTAGTTTAATTTTTAGTGGAGTTTCATTACTATACTTGTCAAGCAATTTAATAAATTGTCCAGTCTTTTCATTTTAGTCTCTAAACCAGTATGCATATCAAAAAGGTGTAAGTAAATGAATACATCTTTCTATCAAAGTGTAATCTTAATATAACATGAAATATACACTTTTTCTCCTGTTAATACTATGGAGTGCATAAATAATAAAGCAACATGTTTCCTGTGAGGAGTATAAGAAATTGTGGACATGCTGGAGTAGAGAAGAGAAGAGTGAATGTCCTTGCTATGATATACCAAGCTGAGAGGGAGCAGCATGAGGAAAGTACGGAATGGCTACATTTTGCATTTGATGAAGAATGATGAAGGGAGGAGAAAATAGTAGGACATAAGAGAGAGAAATGAGGGACGTATATAGAAGGCTACTGGAATTATGTGAATGAAATAGAATGAAGGTGGCGAACAGTTGGTACAAGAAGAAAAGGTAAAGCCTTAAAATCACTTGATACAGTCGGAATTGGAAGAAACGTTCTCTAATAGATTACTCTCTTATGAACAAGGAAATTATGAAAAAGGCAGACTGTAAATGTTAATGTGTGTATATAGATAATGACCACAGGTTAATGGTGGTAGACATAGTGAGATGGTAATGTTAGTGTTAGATAAAATTAGGAAAACAAGAAAGAAGGATAAGGTTGTGAAGGCTTAGCATTTAAAACAAAAGAGAACTATATTTAAGAACAAGCAAGAAGCTTAACGCCCAAGGATAAGATGCAAAATGTACAGGTAGAATGGGAAAGGTTAGAAAAATGTTTGGTAAGAGCTGCAGAGAAGGGATATGGGAGGACAAGTGATAAGAGGAAGTGGAAGGAGACACCCTGGTGGAACGACAGAATAGAAGGTAGCAGTGGACTAGAAGAAGAAAACATTTAAAAGTAGTTTCAAGAATAAGAATTATGAAACAGAGTAATAGTATAGACATAGGAAGAGAAGAGTGAAACGTGTGTTACAGGAAGCCAGGAAGGATTGCAAAAAATGGACATTGATGATGGATGAAGAATAACAATTAAGATAGAAGGGGTGTAACGGGCTAAATTGGATTAGCCCTGTTCGACTGGAATGTGTGAGAATGAACTGATGCAAGCAAAACAAAATATATTACTTTAATACTAGTGTCCCATACTAGACTAGTAACTTGTATTTGTTTTCTTTATTTACTCACTCCGCCGAGTTCTGCATCGAGCCCGAGGCCCCATTGGAAGGAGTGAAGACTGAAAACCACTCCCCACTTGGAGCTCCGTTCTCGTTGAAATCAACAAACCGACTGATAGCGCCTCTACGGCTGTCAGCTCATGCAAGTCACGTTTCCAGACGTCTATCGAAGCTTCCCCCACCACTCATCGCTGGCTGTTCTGTCAACGGGCCTTCAGTACTATATATTCATCGGTGAACCGGGTTAAAATATTCAATATCACTGCTGTACCAGCCGAGAAACCTTGCGTACACCGCTGGGCAACGAAGTATACGTTACACCAAGGGACTTGCCGTCTAGGACGATGGATTCACCGCTCGA